>JAQGDQ010000318.1:65000-127711 GCA_030141605.1 Tubiluchus corallicola | reverse complement strand
TCTCCTTCCGAGAGTCCCACTGGGCGACGCTAGAACGTTTTTCCCGCAGGCTGTTTGGTCAAAATTTCGAAAAAATCGCGAGTTGGGTCCGGGAAAACGCCCGTTACGTCGTGTACCTCTCGCAAATTCTAAATATGCCTATGACACCCATCGCTGAAAGGGCTATCTATCCATACTCAGCACCCCCCTCGGCCCGTTCCCGTGCTCTACATCTCAGCCGTATAACTTTTGCAAAAAACGGCCGAAAAAGGGCCATTTTTGGAGGTTTTTCGCCCCCCGTTCCTCCCGGTGGGCCCCATTCGAAAAATAAACCCCCAATGAGACGACACTAGATCGAGACCTTTCGTTTGATGTATAGCTCGCCGCAAATGGTGCCCTCGTCCGGGCTGTAGCCTCGAATCTTATATATTAAGATACCAAGAATATTAATATAATAGTAGATTGTAGAATGTTCTGTTAGAATAATCGTCTTACCGTGTAGAATGTTCTAGAAAGAAACGTCTGGAATGTTCACTGGTACCCTATATAAGGCAAAGCAGGCCGCTGAGACACACGCAGATTTCGCACGGACGTTACTTATACATTCTCTTGTATACCTGTAATTTCAGATACACTCGAACGTTTTCCAGATTTTCACGTTTACTGTAATCATTTCGCGTTCCTTCATACTTTTGCGTTGTAGAATTCGCGCTTAATAAACTAGTTTAATTTGAAGAAGTGTTTTCTGGTTTCCTCTACGAGCCTTCCAAGAGAAACAAAACACAACAAGTAGCAACAGGAGAAACCAGGAAGAAGTAACATACGACCAATACGTTAGATCCATCCAAACACCCACCCAACCAAATAGGTCTATACGGCAAGTATGTCAAGCCATTCCATTTTAAGCACTAATGTTTTTTATCACGATTCACTTTAAATATTCAGATTATTTCCAATACTTTTTTTCTTTCACTGTGTGGGACAAGCTATTGTAAATGTGTAATGTGAAATAAATAACTTATGACTTATTAAGGCTGCTTATTTTTAGGTAGACGGATTCAATGCAGAGGGTCGGATGGCAGAGGCCTGGGCAGCATCAGAGAAATCCAAACACTGGAGTGCAATTTCTTTGGGTCTTGCAATTACTTTTGTTATCATTCTTTGCATTTGCTTGAGTATCATAGACCAAGATGATGATGACGATGATGATGACAACGATGATGACAAGCACCACAATACGCCTGAACACGAACGCTATGTTTTAAGAATGAACTCCTATGGAAAAAAGAAGCTTATTTGGAAGTATTAAAAACATCCAGTAACTTAGAAATTGCAAACTTTTGTAACAGTCTACACGATTTGAACTTAAATTTATATAATTTATATAATTTCAATATGCACGCACACGCACACACACACACACACACACACACACACACACACACACACACACACACACACACACACACACACACACACACACACACACACACACACACACACAAGTCCAAGTTGGTACATAACACATTACGAAACACAGAAACAACATGAAACCCTGTTGTATGTCATAAACTCAACTATACATACACATTAAACACTCAAAAATTAATAACAAAATTAACAGTCAAACTTGCATATATGTTAAATTTTATAGGTTCTTCCTATTTAGATTTACTTATTAAATTAAAAACAATTACTAATATTTCTTAGCCGTTGCTTTGTGTCAAAAAGAAATACTCATCATCATTGCTCATAATTAGGTATCAAGTCAGGACAATATGCTTACAATGTCAGTGAAGGCTTCGTCTTTATTCATTTTATAGTTTTCACAATTAATCAAGAACTTTTTCTCGTCTTCAATAGTTGATCCTTTACAATAATATATACATAAGTAATGTGAATAAGTTAAAAATTGCGAACATATATTTATTTATATTTAATATAGTGCTAAAAATACATACATTACAAGAAAAAATAAAAATAATTTCAATTTTGAAATATAATGACACTAAAGACAAACAAAACAATTACTGATAAAACAAATGTTGTAAAATAAGAATGTAGAATTTCCATTCCAATGTGGCCCACAATGTACTTCGATAAGCAACAACAGCGGAAAAGACTTACTGTGAATCCAAACGTAACCAATAGTCAGTTATTCGAAAGAGGTAATGTTCAAGTAATCGTCTTTGTAGGAGTGCGTCGTTAAAAAGAGATGAATTCAAAATCTTAAGAATCAATAAGAGACGACACGAGCCAAACGTGACAATCTGAAAGCGATTTTGTTTAAATGCAAAATGAGTTTTGTCAGACTTTTGTGTCTCCTTTAGGCGGAAAGCCCTATTATATGCTAATAATGAAGCCAATTGTGAATTTCATTTTTTGCTGTGAGAACCATACGCCCATTTCAAAATTAACTAAATTGTTGCTGTTTGAATAATAACATACATGCAAGATGATTTAAATTTCCATTCCAATGAAAATGAAAACTAAGCTCTTATTATGACGTCTGCGACAATTGCATTAGTCACTCCATGTTCGAAACTAAATTAACAAAGATCAAAGACTCTTAGAACGATTTCAGATAGTATCAAATAAACCCTCACACTAAAACATTCGTTTCCGTGATGTATTAAACCTTTTAAAGGCGATCTTTGCAGATAGTGTCAGGGTTTATTTCATTCTACGAAAGCTCACGATGACAAAAGTTTTTGTGATACTGTACGTCACAATTTTTCATCAATTTACCCACGTGCACAACCAACAGGGGTGGATAGTGTGCCCAGCTCACGAACGATACTGCGAATTCGTTTACTATGAGTATGCGGATACGAACGACTGCCATATTGTATGCGGAGCAAATGCCACGGCAACTCCAGATGGGCTTAACAGCGAAAAGATGCTAGCAGAAATCTCAGAAAAAATCTCAAGCACGTATTCGTACGCCTTGGAACTTCAGAATATTAACGTGGACTATTTGCCGACATATTTTCTGTATGGAAAGCGTATTGGTAACTTGGTAATCAAATACAGTCAGCTGTTAGAAGTAAGAGACAAAGATATTAGCGCGTCAGCCACAAACGTCACGCTTGTTGAAAACGAAAAGTTGAGCGCCATCGCAGAACAGGCCTTCAGTTTGAATTTCGATTTAAGACGCATAAGAATAGAAAGCAACGAACTTCTTGACACGGTCAACCTGGACTTGACCAGCTGCGGCTTGATAGAGTCGATTATCATCAGTAATAACACGGGGCTTAGAAGTGTCAAAATGCCGTTAATGGCTTCTGATACATATCCTGCTGAGATAGAGTTAGTCATGCAAGGTAATGGATTCAACTTCAAGTTTAGGGTTAATGCTTCTGTCTCTTTTGTCATGGGGTAGATTGTCAAAATTCTATCATTCGGCAATAGCAGTAGTACAGTTTATTGACTATAAGTACAATGTTTGATACGAAAACTGGGGTACCATAAAATAAATAAAATTTACAGTCCTTTCATTATTCTTTTCAAGAATTTATCACAGGTGGATCGTATTGGTATATAAAATAAAATAGTTGTATTAACTTTATGCCATTGAAGCTGAGTCAGTTATGACTACATCAACTGCACTGCTACAGCACAGAGTAAATCAGCTAGCTCAGCTGAAGCTGAGTGAGTTGCTACTACATCAGCTGACTCATGCAGTAAATCAGCTAGGTCAGTTGAAGCTGCGTCAGTTGCTAATACTACAGCTGTTTCACACAGTAAAACAGCTAGCTCAGCTGAAGCTGAGTCAGTTGCTACTACACCAACTGACTCACTCAGTAAATCACCTAGCTCGAGTGAGGTTGAATGATATTTCAGCTAAGTTGACTTAAAGAAAAAATCAGCTAAGTCAGCTAAAGCTACGAATTTTTGTTAACAAAGTAAGTGACAAATTGTTATTTAACTGTTAAATTATGGAGACCAATTTTTCAAGTAATTCATGTTACTTATACACAGAAAAAAGGCTAATTCAAATAATGCATTAGAGATCAATTTCTTATTATTATAAAAAACAATGGATGTATTGCAAATATAATTTAAATCAACTTTTGGCGACGCTTATCTTGATTACAGACAAATGAATACCAAAACATCTAAATGATCCCATACGTGCGACTAACGTTGGTTATTGGTGTATTTAATTTTTGAATTGACCGGATTTCTCTTTCAAATATTTCTGAAATTTAGTATCTCTCCCAGCTCACGCACAATTTGCAGTGTCACGTGACTATCGCAAGAGCGGAAATCTTCAATGCTGGCAGTAATGTAGCTGGACTCCCATCACTGATCATCTGGCACCACTAAAACTGGGTTTCTAGTCCAGTGAGGTCGACTGCAAATACAAACCGACTGGAGCTCAGCTGAAACGACGTGGCTCTGGGCTCCAGAAATGACATCTTCACAATCGATTTCCTCTTATGTAAACCCCAAGAAAAAATTAATGAGTATCAGAGAATCTTAGTTAGAGCATTTTGTCTTTGCACAAAACATCATAAAGTAAGCTGTATATGACCTTTAATTTTTATTGTATTGTATTGTATTGTATTGTATTGTATGGTATGGTATGGTATGGTATGGTATGGTATGGTATGGTATCGTATCGTATTTGAAATGCATTGCATCACATCGCATTGCATTGCATCGCATCGCATTGCATCGTGCAGTGCTTTGCTGCACTGTGCTGTACTGTACTGCACTGCGCTGCGCTGCACTGTAGTGTGTTGCACAATGCACTGATTTTGCCTCAGGGTATTTAGTCTCAGCAATTTTATTTTATTTTATTTTTATTTCTTGCAAATAGGTAATAGTTTGAAATGCCGTTGTGATATGAGCTGGGTAAAGATTGTTGGCTGGAAATCTTCGCACGTTAACTGTCAGGTGAGGCATGGCCACGCGGAGGCGACTGCTGCACATTTTGTACAAAGTTGTAAAGACGAAGGATATGCAGATGTTTGCCAGATTCCGCTTTATAAGAAATATTATCATGATTGTGGCATCACACCAGGTAATTGATAAGATAATCATTAAGCAGCGTGCAGGTTATCCAAGGTTATAAAAATGGCTTGATAGCTCAATAAGCCTTTTTGAAGTTTCGTTGTGCGCATGCGCAGTTGCTGCTGGTCAAAGCTTAACTGTGCCACAGTAACGCTTAAATACAACCGTCTTAATTACAACCTTCACGTGACATGTGTAAAGCAAAGCTGCCTTCCGCATCAGTTGGCTAACTTCAATTGTTTTACGTGGACTTTATTTAATTATGCATTAGTCTGCGCATTGACTTACCAGCAGGATCTTGCTTGGAAACAAGAAAAAATGAACTAGGTAAAGTTCTAGCTAGCTATTAAAACTGTTACTATTACAATAGCGTGAACTGGGAGGCGTCGCCAAGTGCACACAAATACATTTCTTGGTACACTTAACCTGCGACCTTTTCATGATCATCATCAATTGTTGGAAATGTGAAAAGGCTTAATGATTTTGTTCTTTCTCATTTCGCGATGTGGATGGTTCGACTCAACAGTCTCGTGATTTACTAAAATACGATTTTTATAGAGAAACGTGTAAACAACATTATTTAATTCAATGAGTATTTTGATTACGGGTTGTTGTTTGAAAAAATGACGCCAACGCCAGTGATACCATAAAAAAAATTTAATATCAGAAATTGATCCGTAGCCAAATTTCTGAAGTGTTTCGGGTATATCCCGCACCAATAGGCAGTTAACTAATTAAAAAACAAAGCCCCGCAACCCTTTTCGTTCACAAATACATTTAGTGCGCGAACATCCTACATGGTTACGTTATTATTTTTGAACTTTTAAGTTCACGTAGTATACGGATACGGATGCGTTTTACCAATGCGGAACGGCCTGCATAAAAAAATCAAAAGAATACCTGCACAAAAAGAATAACGCAATTGCGAGCCGTATAAATGGGTGCATGGTAAACAATATAAGCCGATTTTATCTATTACGCATCCGCATCCTCATCCTCATGCTGCGAAAACGCCACTTTATGCCACTAAATATTATCGTATTTATCTAACGTCAAGTCGGCAGCATCTACTGTAGCAAAGCTACAGGCAGGCAATCACCCTACTTTTTTTGTACAGAGTGACCTTGATTAATTAAAATAATTAATCGAATTAATAATGATTATGATTCACACACAGATTGCTTCCAGGTAACTGTCGATTACCCGACTCCTAGGGCTTCAGTTCAGTCGATAAGGCAATGATCTGTCCTACACGACTATATCTCCAACTTGTGTTGTGAGTCAGATCTTTATCCCTCAAGTTTACAAGCGATCTCCCGCAAATGAGCTATACACTGCGAATCGCTTCAGGTTCGAATCAGGGATTTAGTGTTGCGATTATGAGTCACCAATGACGCATTTAACATGAACAAAACTCAATGGTTAAGTTAATGCAGTGAATAGATTTGATTGAACTTACAGGTTACAAATTAATCAACTCTGGTACCAATACAAGATTTGTCCTTATACGCAGGTGGTCGTTTACAAATAGTATCTAGTTCTAAAGAGATACTATCCACTTAACTGAAGTTCTATATCGGTATGATGCACTGAAGGTGCTTAAGTCATACAAATACTGGTTACAAACTGTAATCAAATACAAGCTACAAATAAATAAGTAAGTTCACTTAACTGGTGGATTGGCCAAAGTACAACTGCTACTGGCCAAATCCCTGTTCCTAAACGAGACTTCGCAGACTTTGCTAAGTACGTAGACGATATCTCCACGCTGGACTAACGATGCTTCTTGACGTTATGCAGAAGATGTCTCGGACACAACAACACTATGGTGGGAACCACTGTCAGACTCACTCCCTAATTGTGTGAGTGTTCGTCACATCACCCTGTTGTGTGTCGCTTGAATCTTTTTCCAAGCTTATATAGCAAAAGCCTTATTGCGCACTGACCTTGGTGTATTGCACCATCTGGCCAATCTTTACCTCCTGGACAGTTAATACTTTCGGTTAAAGCGGTTAATAATTTCGATTTCTAATTTTATGACCAATAATTACTGTCCCTGAATCTTGCCGCTTTTGATTTCTTCCGCACCGTCTGGGCAGTCTTACTGCCTAGACAGTGGATATTACTTCTGATTTCTAACTTTATGATCAATAAGCACTGACACTGAACCTTGCCGCTTTGATTACTTCGGCGACATGTGACAAATGGTCACTATTGACCGTCTTCCCTTTGTTTTCTAATCGGCATGCATGCTGCTAGTAAACAGCGTCTCCTTGAATTCTACACATGTCCTTCAACTATATTGCGACAATTTAACTCATTAAATTCAAGCCACAAGCTGGGTGAGTTCCATATTCAATTTATATGAATTTCCTTAACAAAATCAAGGAGGAGCGAGTTTATCATCTGAATCTGATTCATCCGATAAACTCAATTAATATCTACTGAAATTCATATTCCGAAATTTATTCATAACAAGGCTACAATAGAATGACGGCACAACAATGCACTGCGTGACAGTAGTACCAGTAGCTGCCAAAATCGAACCGCCAAATAATTCAACGTTCCTTCTGGTGGAAGCGTTTGGTACACCCCATTACGGAAAACCATAAGCCTCCAGTTTTCTAGAAAAAAGAGTTTTGCAAAAGAGTATAGGTTTTGCAAAAAACGGGCGAAAATGGCCAGTTTTTGCACCAATTCCTACCGTTGGCCCCGATTCAAAAATTACAATCATTATTGATAACAGATACGACTAGATCGAGACCTTTTGTTTGATAAGTACAAAGCATTTTGTCCAGAATGGCGTTGTTGTTATAGTTCCGAAATTACCTTCGTTGTATGTATTGTATTACAGTGATTGCACTATATTTTATACTTGCTGAATGTTTTTGCAGAGAAATATTGTCCAATTGATAAACGATACTGTGAAATAGTTAACGAGGACAAAGAAGATATCAGTTACTGCCACGTTGTCTGTGGACGCAACACTGTTCTTTCAGACAAGTCAATGCTGGTAGATATTTCAAACTCTCTAACCGGTAATTTCGACTACTCCCTCCGAATCGTGGATTACAACAGTGACTGGCTGCCAAAGTCATTTCTCAGCGACAGAAGCATTGAGACGTTGGACCTCGCATATTCGACCATTTACGGTGTCAGAAAATTTGATTTTGGTGGCAGCTTTAGAGTCCTGCGATTAAACGGAAACGCGCAAATGGTAAGCATCGACAAGAAGGCGTTTAGTAGAATGTACAACCTGAGAGAAATTTACATGGTGGGACAGAAGAATCTGAAATCACTTGACCTTGACCTGACCTCAAGCCGTTTTATCAGCAAGATAGTTCTGTCGAAGAATGGGATTAAGACCGTTGCACCATTACTGTTCCATCCTGATGTGAAGCCAAGTGAAATCGACATCACCTTAGAAGGTAGTATAATATGCTAATAAGTTACAGATATGTTGGCTTCGTATCAAATTGCTTTGGCAGATGAATTATTGACTCTAGCAAATTAGCTTCTCACTGCTTACCACGCCTAGAAAGGTGCCTGGCAATAAATTCACAGGAAAAAAGTAACGGAAAAGTCACAATTTTGGCTAGGAAAAAAGTCGCAAATTTGGTTAGGAAAAAGTCACAATTTTGCCTAGGAAAAAAGTCACAATGTCACAATTTTGGGTAGGAATAAGTCAAAATTTTGGCTTGGAAAAGTCACAATTTTGGCTAACAAAAAGTCACAATTTTTTGGTTAGGAAAATCACATATTTGGCTAGGTAAAAGTCACAACTTTGCCTAGGAAAAAGTGACAAATTTGGCTAGGAAAAAAATCACAATTTTGGCGGGGGGAGTCACAATTTTGGCTAGGAAAAAAGTCACAATTAATTTTGGTTAGAGTTAGGATTAGCAGTTAGGGTTAGTGATAGGGATGGCGTTTTGGTTAGGACTGTTTCTTTTTTCCTGAGCCCTTTTCTCTCCCGATTCTTTCTTGTTATTTTTCAATTGTGACTTTTTTACCTGTAGCTCTATTACCAGGATATTATCACTACATTAACTACAGTGCTTATGGTTGTGTATCATTACTGTGTAATACTAATTTCTATGGGCAAATAGGTCTACTCATTGCTAAATTTACATTATTTTCGAATTTTGACTAGAAAGTGCTGTATAGAACCTATCAATATCAAGGCTAGTTGCAAGAAGAAATTCTTGTGCGACCTTGGACTTGCAGTAGTTGAACACCGATTGGATGCCACTTTCAAAGCCTAATGTGACGTCACAATTAAGTGCTGTAGTTGAGCACTGATTGGATGTCACTTTCAAAGCCCAATGTGACGTCACAATTAAGTGCTGTTGTTGAATATCGATTGGATGTCACTTTCAAAGCCGACGTGGCGTCATAATTAAGTGCTGTAGTTGAACACCGATTGAATATCAATTTCAAAGCCCGATGTGACGTCACAATTAAATGTAACTTGGCATTGATGGGGAAAAGAGGTTCTCTTCTATGAACAAGAACTTTTGGTTCTGGTATTTTTTATTTGTGCTTGTCTAATTTGCGTAATGGAAATTTGCTTGTGTTGCAGAAAATAAACTGATTTGTAACTGCAAAATGTCTTGGATAAAAGGAGAGAATTTCAGCACTTCCACCACCGATTGTGATGTGCCAAAGCTCCACCACACTACACGCGAGATAACCCTGGAGAGGTTTAAGGCGCAGTGCGTAGACGACGCCGTGAGGAACCACAGTGCCAACATCTGCGAAACTGCGTTCGCCCACTACAGCAGCAACTGCAACTGTTCTTGTCGATCCTTAATATATAAAGAAAGCTACCATCCAACCTGCACTTGTGTCCTAATAAAAGGGTCTGGCAGCATCAGCATCTACCAGCATGGTACATCAATGGTTCTGTACCTACTTGTCGCTTGCCTTTCCACACGAAACGTCATCTTCTAGAGAGACATTCAGAAATCTTCTAAAGAGTGTTTTAATAAGAATCTGCCTGTTAGGGTAATAATAATATTAGCTACTACATCATCTGCTAGGGTAATAGTAATATTAGCTACTACATCATCTGCTAGGGTAATAGTAATATTAGCTACTACGTCAACTTTTAGTGTAATTGTAATTTTTGCCACAGCATTGATTTAATTTTCAGGTTTTTGAACTTTCTTTATTTTTACTTGTTGTTCTGTAAAATAATCTTTTGGAATGATACTAGATTTTGTAGAACAGTTTTTCGTTTTATTGAAAGGAAAAACAATCCGATGTCCAATAATTCTTCTTCTGTCTTAGTTTTTTGTTCACTTTGGTGGGTGAGGCTTGGATTGAATTGGATTGAGGGAAGTAGAAAACAGCAGTAAAGAAGTAGAAAGAAAAAAATTTAAGGAGAATTGAAAGCAAGAGAAAGATGTGATGGTAACTCTATGAAGTAACGCGAACTACAGAAATACTGAAACGGACATAGCCAGCAACGTGATGGATTCCGATATGGGAAGCAGCGTAATTAGTCAAATTTATTTATTCTATATAATTAGAGAAGATATCACTTTTAAAATTTCTTTTGAAGTTATTTATAGATAAAGAATTTTTCATGTATTCATTGATGTCATTCCAAACTCAAAGGCCTGTGTTAGAGATGAAGTGCCATGCCGTATCAGTCCTGCAAGACTTAATGAGAACTTCATTAAATCTTGTTGAGTCACTTAATAGATAATTGGGTTTAGAAAGAATGCGGGAAGTAGTATATGTTTAGTTTTGTACATGTAAAAAGCGGATTCCTTTATATTCGGTTAATCCAACAAGTGATCAGAGATAAATCAAAGGACAATTTTAAGTGATAGATGGCGACACGGGTTATGTGGTGACATATTTATATGTCAAAATATATAAATCCTTCAGTCAATATCCAATCAGTTCAAGAAATTCTTTTGGGACTGTACATTATCTTTCTTAGTATATGAAGGAGAAAAGAAAAAAGAGAAACCCTCAAAATTTAACTACACGTCTGTAAATTCCTACAAATACCTACTATATAAAATTAGTACTAAGCACTTCAGGACTTAGCAATGAAACCTATTCAAGTGAGGTGGTAAAACTAGTGATTTAACTTTTGTTATACATGCACAAATGTACATTATCTTTTTTGGCATCTGAAGGGGAAAGATAAAAGGGAAACCCTCAAAAATTTACTACTCTTATGGTGTTCTGCTGTTTATAAGCCTTTCAGGTTGTTTTACAGCTTGATCACCAATCTATCCAAAGTCTTAAATCACTGGTATAATTTTATGCACAATTCCTCATAAATGTATAATATACAGTCGTGTTGGCAAGTTGGTAAGAGGTGTCCTTAGAAAAGTCATGTAGGTAACTGATAAGAGGGTAAACCTTTTTCATTAGGCTAGTGCATTTGACAAACTAGGCACTGGAGTATGCAAGTTGGCAAGAGGTGTCCTTATTCCTTTGACCTACACTAAATAAATAAAAGAAAATACATCAATTTACAAAAAGTTTGGAGTCGTGTCAAATATTTACAAGATGTAACACATAATTATTTATTGTTTGAAATACATTATTCCATAGAAGAATATCAAATGTCCTGCGCTGAGGTAAGTCGTTGGGGCAATAAAAGAAGCAAAATAAAGACAAAAGCATATAACTTTCAATTTTCATCTTATAATTTCAGACATAAATTACATTATGCGCAATTTGTTAATCTTTGCATACAAAGGTTATTCATTCAATAACTACTACTATAATCAAACGCTACAGTACTACAACTTAGGTATATTTATCTAACAGCATTTGTTCAATCAAGGCCTCGATTGACTGTTCTAGCTTCTTCTCCTTGTCTCGCACGTCTTCACTTACTGTTTCGCTACTTGAGTCTGTCACTTCAATTAATGTGTCCCCACTGTCTACAATTACTTCAGTTTATGTGTCTTCACTGTCTACAATTACTTCAGTTTATGTGTCTTCACTGTCTACAATTACTTCAGTTTATGTGTCTTCACTGTCTACAATTACTTCAGTTTATGTGTCTTCACTGTCTACAATTACTTCAGTTATTCTTTCTCTACGTTCTACTCTTACTGAAGTTGCTGATCTTGTGTCTCTCTGGCTCGTCAGCTTTAATATTATTAAGCCGTTGGTTATTAGGGATGGTAAAAACATTACAAGACGCACGATAAGGGCGTATTTTGTGTTGTCGCACCACTGCAATGCTTCAGTGCCACTTGCCTTAATAACACTATTTGGTGATGTTATTGAAGATGTTAAATTCTCTGTCAAAGAAGTTGTTAGTGTTGAAGGAGATGTTGTCCCCTCGGGCAAAGAAGTAACTACAGACGATGTCTTTGTTGTTCTTTTTGTTGTTGTTGTTGTTGTTGTTATTGTTGTTGCTGTTGTTGTTGTTGTTGTTGTTGTTGTTGTTGTTGTTCTTGTTGTTGTTGTTGTTGCTGATGCTGATGCTGTGCTAACAGCTGTAGAACTACTACTTGTGTTAGTGGTTGATAGTTCTGCACAGCTAAAATCCCCAATCTGAGCATTCCTTTTGACGGTTAGCCAGACACAGTCGATGATACTGTTATGATTCCATGGATACGTATTGACCAGCCGAACAATAATGAAGAACATGTCATATTTTAGAGGACTAGTAGTTAGAAAGTCTTTTAATTATACCGCACCAAGGTAAATAGAGAAGGCATATCACTCCAAACTTTGATCCTAGTTATAACTGTAATTATTCCCCTATATTGGTATGTATTGTTGAGCTTAATCCACAAAGCCATTGAAGTAGCTTGTTACCTACGTTTATACTATAATGAGATCGTGCAGTGAATTCAGTTTGGGTATGCAATTGTAGAAACAGGTCTAAAAAATTGACAAAAAACATTATGATTATTACAAGTCCAACTTCAAAGCTTTGTTAATCTTGACTAAGACATGCATGCAGTCTGAATGTCTAAAGCCTTTTGACCTCTATACAACCCACTTTGGGACTCCAGAAAAAGTTGAGGTTAAGCGAGTTTGGTATTATAATGATGTAGCCCACATTAACACATGCATGTAAATGCAAATATACACATATTGTTTCTTTCAAAAATGCGGCTATTTATTGAGGTTGACATTTTAAACGGGGCATTATAACGAGGTTTGTCTGTATTTTATATGAACATTGAGGCTGGAAAATTATGATGATCAACAATCAGCATGCAAAATTAATATTCAAAACTTGAGAGAGCTGTCTTGAGATTCATCATACTTAATGCATGAATAATAAAAAGTTTGATGTACTTTCTCAGTCTTAAAACAGATTTTCCATTTTGTTGACAAGAGCTAATGGCCTAACGGGCCTCATCAGTACAGCTGAACTGACAATAATAATAATTAAAATTTGGTTTGCTGGACTCTTGTGTTAGCAGTAGAGACAGGTTTTCGTTTTACTCAACTTGGTTGATGAGGCCGGTTTGGGCTATAGCTTCTGACAATAAATAAAAAACCTTTGTCGAGATTAAGAAAAAGATTTAACTTCTTGGAATTCATTTATTAAAAATTAAGATTTTGCTTAGTAACAAAAATATTTTTAACAAACATATAACGTGGAAATGTTATTTTTATATATCAAAATATTGATGCGTAAGCAACTGTATAATTTACATGTTGTATGACAGAAAATCAGTGTTTACCCGGCAACAAAATACATGAGAAAGCATTCTTTAACATCTTTACCACCTGCTAGTGGCACTTAGTTAACGTTTGTGAAGTCTTTTTCGTTCAAAATTTTTTAACTTTCGTTAAACATTGCAGCCAATCAGGTATTAGAAGCCAACTTTAGGTATAGTCACATGACTCATGACCTGTTTTCCTGTTCATGCTTGCACGTATACGCGGATTATATCTTGTTCTTGCTGACGTAGTTCTGGTGAACCTATGAATTGCCGTTTTTTGTTAACCAGGGTGCCATTTTAATAATAAAATTGTAAGTTCTGTTAATTTAGACTAAGTTATCTTTATCTCATAAATTAACTCAATAATCTGTCATTTTTGTTATGGATCAGAAATCGATTAGGCTATTATTGGAAACATGCCATATTTTTACTTAACTGCTGTAAATTTCACCCATTAATATGTTAATTATTTTTCCAATTTTTGCTTTTCTTTGTTGTTAAATCGCACCTTTATACTGAATAAATTAATTTCAGGTTTATCGCACCAGGAAATACCGGATTTAGCTTTTCCTTTTGTTGTTTTTCTTGGCTCATCCACATCATCCACATCGTGTGAACTTTATTTCAGTAAAACTAATTCTAATCTAATATGGAGAACATTTTTTCAGTAAACAGCAGTAATAACAATGAGCTTAATTACTTACGTAACATTTCTACTATTACTTCCTCACTGGGTGCAATGTTATGCAGCGGTGGTTCTTTAAATCCCACTTTTCCTGTTCTGGATACTTGTAGGTGCCGGAATACCTGATTCACCGAAAAGGTCATGGAAAATCAATATTTGGTCAGGGAAAAGTCACTTATTTTTAAATTCTGTGGGAACCCTGTAAGCTCGTTAGCTTGATATACGTACATATGTAATTTGGTTAACTGCCATATATTTTAGGTGGATAAGCACAACTCTATGTGCGATGCTAGAAGAGCTCTGAAAGCTTCAAAGCTAGTTGGAAAATACTGACTATGGCCAGTATGTGAGAAAATGCTGAAAATTCACATTTAGACAGAAGAGGGCCCCAGGATCGCGAATATGCAAAAAAAACTTGTGAAACCGCCGTGCTCTGTGTGAGGTTTCATGTGTAGACTGTATTTCACATGCAGGAACCTACTGGCAGTGTAGGTTTCGCAAGAGCTCACTCACTCACTCACTCACACACACGCATGCATGCATGCACACACAAACACACATGCATGCACGCACTCACACACCACTCACTCACTCACACACACACACACACACACTCACACTCTCACACACACACACACACGCACTCACACACTCACTCACTCACTCACACACACACACACACACACACACTCACACACACACACACACACACACACACACACACACACACACACACACACACACACACACACACACACACACACACCATGTTATGGTCTAGTAAGGTCTAGGATAAATTAGATCATGAATATCATCATGTTCGTGTGTCTGGATATTCAAAATGGATCATCAAAATAACGTGATCACGGTGAACTCTGAAACTTAAAGGGGTCCTGTTGCTTCCCCTTGCCCTAAGGCGAAACGTTTCCCTCTCTTCATTTTCTGGTTTTGGGTTAAACTGCTCTGACTTCAGTAACTGACTAGTTGGAAACAAGCAATGGACTAAATAAAGATTTCGAGCAATTATTGAAATTCGGTTTAAGCTGCCTAAATTTTTACTAAGTAATTGTCTTAGCAAGCACAAGACGCAAATCGTAACTGTAGGATATTAGTCATTACAATTTACCGGGTGAGAACACATTTCCTAGAGCACGCGGTTATTATATACAAAATGCCAAAACGTGTATAAGTTCAAGATGGTACATAACACATTACGAAACACAGAAACAACATGAAACCCTGTTGTATGTCATAAACTCAACTATACATACACATTAAACACTCCAAAATTGATAACAAAATTAACAGTCAAACTGCATATATATTAAATTTTATAGGTTCTTCCTATTTAGATTTACTTATTAAATTAAAAACAATTACTAATATTTCTTAGTCGTTGGCTTTGTGTCAAAAAGAAATACTCATCATCATTGCTCATAATTAGGTATCAAGTCAGGACAATATGCTTACAATGTCAGTGAAAGCTTCGTCTTTATTCATTTTATAGTTTTCACAATTAATCAAGAACTGTTTCTCGTCTTCAATAGTTGATCCTTTACGATAATATATACATAAGTAATGAGAATAAGTTAAAAATTGCGAACATATATTTAATTATATTTAATATAGTGCCAAAAATACATACATTACAAGAAAAATAAAAAACAATTTCAATTTTGAAATATGACACTAAAGAATAACGAAACAATCACTGATAAAACGAATGTTGTAAAATAATAATGTAAAATTTCCCTTCCAATGTGGCCCACAAGATAAAAATGAAAACTCAACTCTTATTATGACGTCTGCGACAATTGCATTGGTCACTCCATGTTCGAAACTAAATTAACAAAGATCAAAGACTCTTAGAACGATTTCAGATAGTATCAAATAAACCTTGACACTGAAACATTCGTTTCCGTGATGTATTAAACCTTTTAAAAGCGATCTTTGCAGATAGTGTCAGGGTTTATTTGATTCTACGAAAGCTCACGATGACAAAAGTTTTTGTGATACTGTACGTAACAATTTTTCATCAATTTACCCACGTGCACAACCAACAGGGGTGGATAGTGTGCCCAGCTCACGAACGATACTGCGAATTCGTTTACTATGACTATGCGGATACGAACGACTGCCATATTGTATGCGGAGCAAATGCCACGGCAACTCCAGATGGGCTTAACAGCGAAAAGATGCTAGCAGAAATCTCAGAAAAAATCTCAAGCATGTATTCGTACGCCTTGGAACTTCAGAATATTAACGTGGACTATTTGCCGACATATTTTCTGTCGGGAAAGCGTATTGGTAACTTGGTAATCAAATACAGTCAGCTCTTAGAAATAAGAGAGAAAGATATTGGCGCGTCAGCCACAAACATCACGCTTGTTGAAAACAAAAAGTTGAGCACCATCGCAGAACAGACCTTCAGTTTGAATTTCGATTTAAGACGCATAAGAATAGAAAGCAACGAACTTCTTGACACGGTCAACTTGGACTTGACCAACTGCGGCTTGATAGAGTCGATTATCATCAGTAATAACACGGGGCTTAACAAAGTCAAAATGCCATTAATTACTGATGATACAGATCCTGCTGAGGTAGAGTTAATCATGCAAGGTAATGAATTCAAGTTGAAGTTTAGGGTTAATGCTTCTGTCTCTTTTGTCATGGGGTAGATTGTCAAAAGGCTATCATTCGGCAATAGCAGTAGTATAGTTTATTGACTATAAGTACAATGCTTGATACGAAAACTGGGGTACCATAAAATAAATAAAATTTACAGTCCTTTCATTATTCTTTTCAAGAATTTATCACAGGTGGATCATATTGGTATATAAAATAAAATAGTTGTATTAACTTTATAGCATTGAAGCTGAGTCAGTTATGACTACATCAACTGCACTGGTACAGCACAGAGTAAATCAGCTAGCTCAGCTGAAGCTGAGTGAGTTGCTACTACATCAGCTGACTCATGCAGTAAATCAGTTAGCACGGATGAAGCTGAGTGAGTTGCTACTACATCAGCTGACTCACATAGTAAATCAGATAGCTCGGCTGATGCTGTGTCAGTTGCTAATACTACAGCTGACTTACACAGTAAATTTGCCTGCTCAGTTGAAGCTCTTATGCAAACCCCAAGAAAAAATTAATGAGTATCAGAGAATCTTAGTTAGAGCATTTTGTCTTTGCACAAAACATCATAAAGTAAGCTGTATATGACATTTAATTTGTATTGTATTGCATTGCATTGCATTGCATTGTATTGTATTTGCAATGCATTGCATTGCATTGCATCGCATCGCATCGCATCGTACTTTGCTGCACTGTGGTGTACTGTGCTGTGTTGTGCTGTGCTGTGCTGTGCTGTGCTGTGCTGTACTGTACTGTACTGTACTGTGCTGTAGTGTACTGTATTGTGTACTGTACACTGTACTCTACTGTACTGCACGGCACTCCACTGTACTGTGTTGCACAATGCAGTGATGCTGCCTCAGGGTATATAGTCTCAGCAATTTTATTTTATTTTATTTTTAATTCTTGCAAATAGGTAATAGTTTGAAATGCCATTGTGATATGAGCTGGGTAAAGATTGTTGGCTGGAAATCTTCGCACGTTAACTGTCAGGTGAGGCACGGCCACGCGGAGGCGACTGCTGCACATTTTGTACAAAGTTGTAAAGACGAAGGATATGCAGATGTTTGCCAGATTCCGATTTATAAGAAATATTATCATGGTTGTGGCGTCACACCAGGTAATTGATAAGATAATCATTAAGCAGCGTGTAGGTTATCCAAGGTTATAAAAATGGCTTGATAGCTCAATCAGCCTTTCTGCAGTTTCGTTGTGCGAAGTTGCTGTAGATCAAAGCTTAACTGTACCACAGTAACGCGTCATAATTACAACCGTCACGTGACATGTGTAAAGCAAAGCCGTCTTCCGCATCAGTTCACTAACTGCAGTTGTTTTACGCGGACTTTATTTAATTATGCATTAGTCTGTACATTGACTTACCAGCAGGATCTTGCCTGGAAACAAGAAAAATTAACTAGGTAAGGTTCTAGTTTTCCAGTTTTCTAGAAATAAGAGGTATAGGTTTTGCAAAAAACCGGCGAAAATGGCCAGTTTGTGCACCAATTCCTACCGTTGGCCCCGATTGAAAAATTACAATCATTATTGATAACAGATACGACTAGATCGAGACCTTTTGTTTGATAAGTACAATGCATTTCGTCCAGAATGGCGTTGTCGTTATAGTTCCCAAATTACATTCGTTGTATGTATTGATGTATTGTATTGCATTGGATTATATCATATCGTAGTGTAGAGTATTGCGTCGTATTGTAGTGTATTCTCTAATACTGCATTGCGTAGTATTGCATTGTATTACAGTGATTGCACTATATTTTATACTTGCTGAATGTTTTTGCAGAGAAATATTGTCCAATTGATAAACGATACTGTGAAACAGTTAACGAGGACAAAGAAGATATCAGTTACTGCCACGTTGTCTGTGGACGAAACACTGTTCTTTCAGACAAGTCAATGCTGGTAGATATTTCAAACTCTCTAACCGGTAATTTCGACTACTCCCTCCGAATCGTGAATTACAACAGTGACTGGCTGCCAGAGTCATTTCTCAGCGACAGAGGCGTTGGGACGTTGGACCTCGCATATTCGAGCATTTACGGTGTCAGACAATTTGATTTTGGTGGCAGCTTTAGAGTCCTGCGATTAATCGGAAATGCGCAAATGGTAAGCATCGACAAGAAGGCACTTAGTAGAATGTACGACCTGAGAAAAATTTACATCGTGGGACAGAAGAATCTGAAATCACTTGACCTTGACCTGACCTCAAGCCGCTTTATCAGCAAGATAGTTCTGTCGAAAAATGGGATTAAAAGCGTTGCACCATTACTGTTCCATCCTGATGTGAAGCCAAGCAAAATCAACATCACCTTAGAAGGTAGTATAATATGCTAATAAGTTACAGATATGTTGGCTTCGTATCAAATTGCTTTGGCAGATGAATTATTGACTCTAACAGATTGGCTTCTCACTACTTGCCACGTCTAGAAAGGTGCCTGGCAATAAATTCACAGGAAAAAAGTAACGGAAAAGTCACAATTTTGGCTAGGAAAAAAATCACAATTGTGGGTAGGAAAAGTCACAATTTTGGCTTGGAAAAAGTCACAGTTTTGGCTTGTAAAAAGTCACAATTTTGGCTAACAAAAAGTCACAATTTTTTGGTTAGGAAAATCACATATTTGGCAAGGAAAAAGTCACAAATTTGCCTAGAAAAAGTTGCAAATTAGGCTAGGTAAAAGTCACAACTTTACCTAGGAAAAAAGTCACAAATTTGGCTAGGAAAAAGTCACAATTAATTTTGGTTAGAGTTAGGATTAGTAGTTAGGGTTAGTGATAGGGATGGCGTTTTGGTTAGGACTGTTTCTTTTTTCCTGAGCCCTTTTCTCTCCCGATTCTTTCTTGTCATTTTTCAATTGTGACTTTTTACCTGTAGCTCTATTACCAGGATATTATCACTACATTAACTACAGTGCTTATGGTTGTGTATCATTACTGTGCAACCACTAGGCGATAGATTATCAGCTTAGGCCTAAAGCATTCTCAGAGACATTTAGATTTAGTTTAAGACTGAATTCAAGTTACTAGGCTGACCACCCTGCTCGTGTGCTTTCAATTTTTGGTGTAATAATTATCTAATTTCTATTGGCAAATAGGTCTACTAATTGCTAAATTTACATTATTTTCGAATTTTGACTAGAAAGTGCTGTATAGAACCTATCAATATCAAGGCTAGTTGAAAGAAGAAATTCTTGTGTGACCTTGGACTTGCTGTAGTTTATCACCGACTGGATATCACTTTCAAAGCCCAAGGTGACGTCATAATTAAGTGCTGTAGTTGAGCATTGATTGGATGTCACTTTCAAAGCCCAATGTGACGTCACAATTAAGTGCTGTAGTTGAACACCGATTGGATGTCACTTTCAAAGCCCGAGGTGACGTCATAATTAAGTGCTGTAGTTGAACACCGATTGGATATCACTTTCAAAGCCCGATGTGACGTCACAATTAAGTGTAATTTGGCATTGATGGGGAAAAGAGGTTCTCTCCTATGAACAAGAACGTTTGGTTCTGGTATTTTTTATTTGTGCTTGTCTAATTTGCGTAATGGAAATTTGCTTGTGTTGCAGAAAATAAACTGATTTGTAACTGCAAAATGTCTTGGATAAAAGGAGAGAATTTCCGCTCTTCCACCACCGATTGTGATGTGCCAAAGCTCCACCACACTACACACGAGATAACCCTGGAAGGGTTTAGGGAGCAGTGCATAGACGACGCCGTGAAGAACCACAGTGCCAACATCTGCGAAACTGCGTTCGCCCACTACAGCAGCAGCTGCAACTGTTCTTGTCGATCCTTAATATATAAAGAAAGCTACCATCCAAACTGCACTTGTGTCCCAATAAATATGTCTGGCAGCATCAGCATCTACCAGCATGGTACATCAATGGTTCTGTACCTACTTGTCGCTTGCCTTTCCACACGAAATGTCATCTTCTAGAGAGACATTCACAATTCTTCTAAAGAGTGTTTTAATAAGAATCTGCCTGTTAGGGTAATAGTAATATTAGCTACTACATCATCTGCTAGGGTAATAGTAATATTAGCTACTACATCATCTGCTAGGGTAATAATCTGTAGAAAACACATCATGAGTGTGTAATGTGACTCATTTAAAGTTTGTGATTTGAACTACTAAAATAAAAAAATGTCATCATTTCTCAAAACTCGTAATATATTTTTTTATTTCCTTGAATGTTTTTGCTTTGATAGAACTTTGTGTAAAACAGAAACAAGAGCTGAAAATTGCAACAGCTTGTATGACCAAAATTCCAGCTGGAGTTACTCACTCCATAGAGCTATGCTTCGAGTGGGATTGTGAACAGCTGACCCCATGAGGCCATTTTTGGCCAGCTGCTTATGATGCTCAGTGAAGCGGCAAACTTCACGTGCAAAATGTCAACCCTTAAACAAAAAAAAGCTGCAGATTATTTCATCGATACCGGAGAATTCGACTTGTTACTTGGCTAATCACAATGTGGTCAGAAAAAACAAAACATATCACGTTTCTTCATCCAATTGCACATGATTTTTATGTGTTTATGTCGATTAGCAGGTTTTAGAGTAACAGACCCATTCTCCAAACCTGTGTGGTCGCTTCTGGTTTTGTATGCCATAGTAGTGGGACCAATACTTTACTACTTTGACTATAGGGCAAAAGGTGGTAAAACAGTCAAGAATTGTGAAAGAAAATTGGAGAAACCAGTGATAATGAACGAAAGTAAGGCATACTCGGAGTATGCAAGTTGGTAAAAGGTCTCGTGTTTTTAATTGATAAGAGTGAGAACCTTTTTTCTGAGGCTAACGTGATTGACACACTGGGCACTGGAGTATGCAAGTTGCTAAGAGGCCTCCTTAGAAGTCTGGAGTAGTAGGCAAAAACATGTTGATTTAACTTATCGGAGAGGAGAAGACTCATAGTTCCTCCCCAAAATTTTCATTTCCTTATTTCTTATTTTATTGCTTAAATAAAAAATATTACTAAAAATTAGCAGCGGCGGCGCAAAACTGCGTTAATTGTATTTAGACTTGATAAGAATGCACTGTTCACTTTTAAAACTTTAAAAATTTTAGGCTCCAAACACTAAGAGTCGCTGAATTTTGTGAAAGATGGTAGCAAATATAGAAAGAATTGTTTTATTGTTTTTTCTATCTCATTTGTATGTTTAATGGAAGGTACCCAATCATAAGATTCCATTGTTACGCTTAACTGCCACATTTTGATTGAATTAAAGTTGTGCAATTAAAATTTGCATTTTTGCGCATTGTCATTAGAAACAGTACATTCGTAATAGTAATAGTAATGCGAAGAAAGAACCTAATTTGGCAGCAGTTCAAGCTCTTTCTTTCTATAATTCACTCACGGAGTAAGTATCAGCGTTTTGTTTAAAGTAACAACACTACTTAATAAGACTATTACATCAAGTGCAACTAACAAAACTAATGTTCTCAACAATATATCAGGATAATATTTTACAGACTTTACTTTTTTCTTTTATAAGTTTCAATTTGAATGATTAAAATTTGTTTTTTTTAATTGTCTGTCACCACGAGTGTAAATTTTTAGCATTATTACATTGTTACATTTTATTAATCAATAAATGAAATAAAAATCGTTCATATGAAGCGACGAATGTGACTTGCGTTTTACGTTTATTTGTGGGTATAAATAAGTAAGGTTTACCACGACATTAGCTCCAGTAATCAAGTTTTTACAATAAATTTGGATTAAAAGAGTATTTTTGAGCTCGTTTGTTTGTAATATAACCAAAATCACATTGTAATGGACAAAATGTGGCACTTGTACACTGTACAGTTTACTTTTTGTACAAAAATGGATAAAGAGAAAGAGAAAATGCAGAGAACAATATAATTAGTGCCTGTTTAGTTATGGGTTCATCAATGATTCTTTCAGGCACATAAATCAGGAAAATTTTAGCTCGCAGAATTTTTATTCACATGAAATAACGTTGTTATTAAATTTTAATGGAGCAGTTCACAGTGTTTTGTGGGCAGCCAGCATAGAACATATAATCACTCAACAGTACTTGCAGTAGTTAAGTGTATAACCCTAACGTGAATTTAAAAATACAACCAATTATTCCACAAGTGACTTTTGATGATTTAGTTGCACTAGCATCTTCGATCAACTTAACTATTATGCTAACACACCAACTAACACACAACTTTATTAATTTTGTAATTCAACAGATGGATGCACAAACGAGAATGTATTAATAAAAATGCACATTAAAATAATAATTATTAAAAATAATTATTAACCAATACTATTATGATGCATTATATGTATTCAGTATTCTGTACAGCACAAAATAGGTCGTACTAAGCGTAATGATTAATGCAACAGTAATGAAGCATAAATAAACATAAACAAAATTTAATTATGCTGATTTTTTACTATGTGATACTGATCTGTATGTTGGTACCATGCATAATAATAATTTTTCACAATGTAATAATATATAATATTATAATTATATCATAGATGTGCTTGCCGCCTTGTTCATACATGTACTATCAGTGCTATACGGTCAGGAACTGTTTGTGCTGCACATCAGAAATCTAATAATTCGCATTTCCTCCTGTTTACCAAATTTCAGCGTGGGTCAAATGGCCGCGCACGTAGAAGTAAAACAGATGGACTTAAGTGAAGGTTTGGAAAATTTGCCAATATTAATAGCACCAGGCTTGCATTCATCACCTGCCTTTGCCAGATTTCAGGTATTCCATGTCGTTATAACAATGGCTGCAGAAGCTAAATAGATGATGCCAGTAACAGTCGCAAAAACCTGCAGCTAAGAAATTTTTAGCTGTATTATTAATATTAGTATTACTTTTGTATAATAAGCATTACCGAGCGATATAACTTTCTATAACTTGCGCTTTTTAGCAGATTTTGACTGAATTCTTGACCGGATCTTGGAAAAAATATAATCATATTCATAGACCTAAATGTATACTGTAGCAAAGGAGCAATTTAAGATACTTAACCATAAGACGAAAGCTGGCTTTGTAGCTGAGGATCGTCCTTTGTCTGCATTGCAGTGAGGGTGTGTAGTATATTATACTTATACAATAGATTTTCAATTGTAATTAGCACTTTTTTCACTTGTAGTTGTATAACAAATTTTGTGACTATGTTGTTTATTATTTTATTTGATCGTTATTTTAAACCCATTTTTTCATCACACAGGATTCTAGAGTGCTATTAGTATTATATTTTTGCACCTAGTTTTCCAAGTTGTGCGAACTTTGGCCGCTGCAAGAATATTGCAGTGTTCTAAATTCATCATTGAAAACCTTACACAAATTTAAAGGAAAACCGTGCGATTGTGTAAACATCAGTTCAGAATAAAGAATACTCTAAAATATTGAAAACTACAATAGCTTTTCTTAAATCAAAACTTAGATTAAATAATAATTACTTTGGATACTCAAATTTCGTCAAACTTTCAAAGCTACGCGCGGCTCAATGAATCTACTAAGATTGGCAATGGCGCCTTTTTGTCACATGCGCATGGCCGACAAATAGAAGGCGGTACCGTGATAAGCATGATCATGAACTGCAGTGTTAGTGTCTGACTTCATATGGCCTTAGAGCCCATTTTGTCACATGCGTGTGGCCGACAAATAGAAGGCGGTACCATGATAGCCATGATCATGAACTGTTGTGTTAGTTTCTGACGTCATGTGATGTAGAGCCCGTTTTTTGTGACATGTGTTTAAGCAGTACTGTAACACTTATGCAAATGTGCTTGATGCACAAGGGAAGACGCCTGCCATTGCACAAACTGTGGTTAGTTTCTGACATAAGCAATAGCTGTGTTCGGTTACCGTTAATTAACTTTCTAAGCTAATTATTCAAACATAAGGAACAACTGTTAACTTTTATAGGCCAGAAAATGTATATTTTGGGGAGTAAATTAAAATGAGATTGCGTCTCAACAATCGCCCGGTCTTCCTTTAAAGTGAAACTAAGCCCAAACTATAATATAAGCATTTACAAATCAAAATCGTACTCTCAATGTGAATATTCAATTTATTTTATTATACACATGCAGTAAAATTTGTTTCTTCATTTTTTTATCACTTCCTTCTTAGCGGCATTAAATTTGAAGCTCCGCCATTTTTTCGTTGAGCAAGTCGAATGACGTAACTGTCAAAGTATTTCTTTACATGTGAGTATATAGCATATAACTTTCATTCACCTTTCATCATTCGTGGCTTAAGAAATCAGTCAAGCATGCAAAATAGTCAAGCATGCAAAATATCCGGTTAATTTGCCGACTAAAAGATGGATTTGCTACTCAACAGATTTCCATAGGCAATCCCATCAACATCAATCAAATTAGGCAGCCAGTTAAACAGCCGAATAGTCACGATATGTGATTACCTATGGTAATGTCTGGTTTGTAAATATGAACGATGGATGACCACCCATGTTTCGCTGACTTCACGTATGCCAAACTTTTCTTTGTGGCAAGGACATAGGAATTTGGTGATGCATACCCCCAGCAGCCCCCCTATCCCCCCCTAACCCTTACCGCATCCATACATATTTATTTTTGTAAATGCTACAGGTGGTCATTTTCCACTTTCAGGTTTATCAATAATTGTTAAAACTGATATTGTTTGAGTTTTATCATATTGAGTTTATTATATACAATACAGTACAATTGTATTTGGATTGAATAAATGTTAAGAAACATCTAAAAAAACAATGTTAAACAACATTTTGCTCTGCCTGAAGTTTTAGAATAAACTGATTGAATAAATAAACTAAACTAAACTAAGAAAGGAGTTCAGTAATCATAATTATAAGACTTACAGAAACAAAAACTGGTACATGTAAAAAATTCAATGAAAAGTGCCCTCAGACACCCTCGAAATGCAGAAGGGGTACAAATTCTTTTTTGGACATTACCTGCAAAGAGAAATTGATTAAATTACCTTTTAAGTAATGATTCAGGGTCTGCAAAACACTGTAAACGCTTATTTGTTTCAACCAAAATAAGTTGTTCTAGGACATTGCCTTAAAGTTCTCGTAGATGCTTCCAAAATGTGATCAAATATGGGGAGTAAAACGTCCTCCCCTAAACCCCTTGCTGCTTGTCGAGTCCTTGTGTAAAATACCCTGTCCAGTCACAATTTCTTAAAAAAGCACTGCTTTGTGGAGGGTGGTCATGCACAAGTCTGCAGGTGACTAAGCTATCTCCGCTAAGGATTATTCAGATCCGGATAGTGACCTATATTTCAGTCCTGCCACAATGGCCATGTTTAGCTTGCCCCACCACCGAGTTCTGATCCCAGCTCGCAAGGTGCACACTGCGCAAATGTGAATGTTTCTTAATTATGGATAATTACATGGACGGTGGGAGCGATTTCAATTAGATTTTTAATTATAACGGTTTTTTATTATGATGTTTATAAAGTGGGATAGTCAAGAATACGTTAAAATCACGTATGTATATAAACAAAACGTAGAACTGTGTGTGTCTACATGAGTGTAATTATATACAATGTAAGATTTGTCAGTTTTCTGTTATCAATCGTATCTTTTACAGAACACTAAAGCGGATCATTTTTTCACTCATTAGCTCTTCACTCTCTGTCATGCACGTTATTCAAAATCGAAAATGACGTTTCATTTTTTCGCAAAGTTTGTGTCTAAAGATTTCCCAGATTGCCGCACTTTGTATATGTTGCGCTTGATTCTATCTTCTACAGAACTCTTCCCGGTGGCTTGGGACACCATGGGCGCGATGAAATCTGCTTTGCGTTTGAACTGTGTTTCCAGTTCTTTAGCTTCGTCCCTGTTATACTTATCTACACTTTGTTTTCTTGTCTCATCACGCCACTTTGAGTTCGTTTCCATTTCTTCACGCCTCTTTTCCATTTCATCGGCACTAAGTTTTTTACGCACTGGTTTTTGGAAAACCATATTATATGATTTCGACTCTGCCGTTCGCATTACTGAGTCTTTCGTAGCTGAAGGTGACGGCGAATGCTTTGAGCTTTTGCTAAAACGTCGTTTATTTTCATGTTCGTCATCTTTTCTATGTCTCTCTTGTTTTGTCTTATCGAAATTTGTCTCGTGCGTAGTCTCTGATCGCTTATGACTGTGATTTTCGTCGCTAGATGAATAAGTATCTCTATGCTTGCTCTTGCCCCAAGATTGTTTTGCGCGACCTCTGGATGCGCCCGTCATTGTTGCCTCATCAGAGCTGGATGACGAATGATCACCAAGTCCATCTTGCAAAAGATACTTTTTTAATTTATTAACATCCATACCCATAAATGTTGGATCTGTGTGGTCAGAATCTGAGGCCATTTTCCGTTTTTTATCCTTGAAAGAATGACCAGAAACACTTACGTCACCACTATCATCAGCTTTTTTGTGCTTGACTTTCCTTTTGTGTTTCTTTTGCTTTTTCTTCTTCCTCTTCTCCTCTTTTTGCTGCTGCTGCTGTTGCTCAAGCATCTTCTGAATTTGCTTCATTTTTATTGGATTGTTCAGCCACTGCCTGCGTTGTTCTTCCTGTTTTTTCCTGATGGCACACAACGGGTCTTCCCTAATCTTAGTCTCGTAATCGAGTGAGGGCGCTACACTCGACCCACTTGCTGCCTCGAGGTCTAAACTTCCACTCTGTAAGAGCTCAAAGTTCTTATCTACAGGTTTGCCCAAAAGATAATCATCCTTATTAATGAGCGCAGATGCTCCACTATAGAGCCACTCCATGGTAGCTTTGATGACTATACACTGTAGTATTAAATCAGGCAAAATCAGGCAATATTCTCGTCACTGTGACAGGCATGCTCATCCAAAATTGTGCAGAGATCGTGGAGATCTGACCTAAAAAGTGATAAAGATTATAATTCAATAACATTTAAATTGCAAATCCAAAATAATTTTCAAGTTGACAGGCACAATAATAAAGGACAGGATAGCCTGTATTTTCAAGGATTTTCCGGAATTTTCCCTGCATGAAGGCCCATAGCTGTTATGAAAAAACTTCTCACACAAACATGACTTGCTTTTATAGCTAGCAGCCTATTTCCGCGAGAATAAAAACCGTTGGTATACTTACCCGCAAAAACAGTGTATTAAAGTGGATTAACAAACCAGTTGTACCTGATTTCAGTCTCTCCACAGTGTAAGACGTTTGTAAAACTAAATGCATGTTTGAAACACAATCTTCTTCTGAGCAATGAAGTGTCACATCTAATTCATTTTTATTACCATTAAATTCCTACAATGTGATATGTTTTCATCCTTCCTCGTAAATGAGCTATGTCCATTCAAGATGCATGTCAGATGCAAATACCTTTAAAATGCTCTCGGATTAGTTCTACAAAGAATTAATTAATGCGTTGCCATGACAACGGAGCTTCTTCATCCCAGATTTTTACCTGTACAAGAGGAAAACATGGACTTGGCACTAAACACAGAAAAATCCCTTCAATGGCTATGTGTAACTAACTAAATCCCACTTTCTAAAACGCATAGTTTTCATATATGGTAAATTTGGTAATACTCTGGAAAATGCTGTTTTCCCGGTTTTTCCAAGCAGAAATGTGGAGTTGCAAAATACCAATGATTATCTAGTTACACTACACTGGGCTAACAAAAATTATATTAATACTTAACTACCAGCTGAATTGGCATATTTTATAACACTCTAAAGTTGACTACTTAGCACACTTTCATAAAAGGTCCATTTTCACACCTGTTAAGGTAAAACATCATTCGGGGGTTTTTTGGATGCTGGAAAAACGAATACTATGATGCCATATGACACGATATGATTATTTCTCATGCAATGCATTCCATTTAACAATGCTAACATACTAAAATCTGTATTTGGAATTCTTAGCTATAAATAATAGAATGCTAAAAGTACCATTTTTAACATTTTGCTCAAACCGGACTTCGCCATTTTTTGTTACTCCTAAAACGTGACCGTTTTTTGGAACTTTAACTGCCTGTCATTTCAAAACTATTTAATTATTTGAAATGCGTTTTTTAATTAAATATATACTTATAGTGCTATCAAATGAACACACTTGCAGCTATGGTGGCGCACTCTATAATTTTTGTTCAGCCACCCTAGTAATTAATAATTACTACAAACCGCCTACCGTGGCCTAAACTTTAAAGAACTTACTTGCGAGGAATTGCGTGCATGTACAACAACATTTCGTAACTGACAGCTTTAATTAGCTACAGCAGGCAACTTAGAAAAACTTATTGTCAAATGAAGCTTTCTGAAGCAAGTTTTCGGGAAAAATCGCAATTATTATTACGCTGCGGAAAGGCGGTGATTAATGATCGGGTATTGTTGCGTGGGGTCATCTAGTGGCAGTTTTTGCAATTATTAAAATACAAGTAAATGAATTAATGCACATATTCGTTAGCAATAATTATGTTTGTTTTGAATAATTATATTTACCGTAATACTTATTATTTTTATCACTCTTTAAAATTTTGCCTTAGCTAGTCATCCTTCTGACGGGCAATTGATTCATTGGAAGTGAAATAATTATTTTTGCGGTACGCTTACGTATCTGAAATTCAAATATTTATTTGGGCCTGAGTTCAGAATTCATTGGAGTTATAATTAGACTAAGTCTATGAGTAGTAGTTAATGCTAAAACAAAATATGAGAACAGTGCCTGTCTAAGTAAGCAGAATTGAACTATAACATGCAAAAATTCATTCGAAATTGAATTTTCCGTTTAGCAAAATTTTGTAGAAAGAGTATGTGCATGAAGTTTACAATGTGTAAAAATTGCACAAACATTATACGATACTGGGACAATTGTCCAAATACATTCCCACCATATATGGTGTGCACATTTTCCCACAAGATGCAGTATTGTAAATAATGCAAGAGTATGGTGATACAGTATTTTAGCAGTATTATATCACTATATACTTGTCACTATATTGTCACAAAGTGGAAAAAATATTGGTACAATATTATGGGAACTCAATATTTTATAATGTTACCATTTTGGGTGACATTCGTCCAACATTTGCAAAAACATTTTGATAACATTGTGGTTACCCCGTGGAATTAAGAAAATATTCAGTCAGGCTGGATTTCATAGGCCATATACATCTCATAATGGTTGAATATGTGATTATTATAATTATTTTATATAGGATGTATTATTATTTCGGATGTAATATACATAGGCCATATTCATATGTAATAGTGATATAACCTTCTGTTCATTGAACTCTTTTTATCAAGTCTTAGGCAAGCAAATAACTGTTGCAAATTTATTGCTGTCTTACAGTAACTTTACAAACTTATTATTATTACCTTCGTCGGTAGATGCTGCAACCTACAAGGCGTGCGCACTATGCAGGACCACTGGTGAGAGTCAACCAATCAAAATGAAGCGTTTTAGTGCAGCTCAAGCGGCTTTTGTCACGTGCTTCGCTACCCGTTTTACACAGGAATACAGGCAGCCAATAAGGTTTTAGACGTGCGACGAGTCCACGTGATTAGCTCGTGTTTTTCTGCTGACCTGGACGTGAACCTGCTGCAGTCGCTTTGCTGGTGCAGATACTGTAGACGAACGTTGTTGTTTACGAAGTTTTGCTGAGTCAGTTGTTTGTTTAAAATTTGTCAATATGACTTCCAATCGTGTCTTGTGATCGGTAAAATAAACCAACATGGCTTACGATTAGGTTACTGATTATACCTGTGAGTTTAACGTGATTTGGTTCATTCCTTATTGCCGAAACGAAACATTTACAAGCTCGAGCCTGTGCGGGCCGCAGAGTTAAAGCCATTTTTGTGAAGAGGGACTCATTTGTATCAAGTCTGTGGGAAACAGTGTGTGACTGCGGCGTGCACAATAGATTTTAACCAGGTGTAAAATGAGTATTATCAATTGCGCTGCACAGACTCACATGGTAGACTTGATTGAAGTCTGCGTCAAGGATGGCAGCGACATTAACAGCAGTGACTACAACGGCTGCACGCCGGTCTGTATAGCCTGCCGTAACGAGTATAGAGATGTGGTTGACGTCTTGGTCAAATTCCATTGTGATATTAACGTACGCGACTTAGATGGAAACTCGCCAATTTTTGAGGCAGCAACCCACGCCAACACGGACATCATTCGGACTCTGATCAAGCACGGATGCAAGCTACGTCATTGCTACTTCCTACCAGAAAAGACCCCCCTTTACGGAGCAGTTCACGCCTTGGGGAAGCCCCTAACAGCAGTGAAGGAGACAATAATGTTATTGATAGAAGCCGGATGTAACCCTAATCAGGAGGAATGGTTACGCGAAGCCGAGATACCCGATTCTATTTCATCCGATCAGGACTTTTGTGATTGGTTAGTGTACCTTTCGCGGCAGCCTTTGTCATTGCAGCAGTTGTGTCGGCAGCAGATTAGGGAAGAATTAGGCGAGAAGGCTCTTGATGTTGCAGATCAACTTCCCCTACCAAGATTACTTAATAGATACGTCTCACTGGAAGATTTGTGACCCCCTTTGAATTTAACTACAGGTATATAGCTTAGATCATAATAGTACAATTTTTAGTTTGAATCTATTTTTGATTAACACAAAAATTAACTTGAACTGTGATGGCTTGATCAGTTGCTATCAGGCAAACAAGTTAGAGTCGAACACAGAAATTTTGTTGAACTCTGTGACAATTTAAAAACAGTTTGCTGTGTTTGTAGTGAGCATTGTTTAACCCAGGGTGTGCAAACTGCGGCCCGCCGAGAGATCTTGTGCGGCCCGCGAAGAGGTTTGTCAACGTAATGAAAGTGCGGCCCACGCGATCCAGCTAAAGTCTGCGCCAATATCGCAAAGATAGTGCGGGTAGTTTTTTCCTCTAGATCGGATGGCATTAACCCTTACAAGACCGTTGTCATATACATATGGTTTTTAATATAAATTTTAATAACTTCTAAAATAGTTTCTTGGGTGTAGTAGTGCAGTAGTAATGATGTGCGTAAATCGGATGGAAAAAATCTTTATCAGGTCCTAGTGTTCTTGGCTCCTTGACCAAACTGCATGTGGCCCACAGGAATTGCGAAAATGTTTAATGTGGCCCGGCTAGTCAGATAATTTGCACACCCCTGGTTTAACCAAATCATTCACTCCCGACTGGGTCATACAAAAACTTAAAAATGCTACTGCTGGCATTAGTTATTTGTCCATTTGCGTGATTAAAATAATTTATATGCAAGAAATGCTACAAAGGTTAATGCAAACTGCTTTATAATGTCCATAAAATATTTAAAATGTTCACACATCACATCACAAGCTTATATATTTTTGGTTAGTTGTTGCACATTGTTTAACTTTTGCACAGTATTCTGACATGGTACTAAATCTCTTGGAAATTTTAGTGGGCGCGAGGGTTTTTTAACACACAAACTGGACGGATTTACCCCATGTAGGCCCTCTTCATACCCCTGCAGGCCCTCTCTCTTACCCCACCCAAGGTTTGTGGTATAATAGCGTTACAGTTGGCCATTTTCCACTTTCAGGTATGTCAGTAATTGCTGAAACTAATTTCGTCTTAAAGAGGTCTTGGATGCATGCAAAATGTCCTCAAATGCGCCGGCGTTATGGATTCTGCTCCGGGCCTCGCTGGGGGGAGCTCGTGCTTTTTTTAAATTTATTTCATACATTTAAAAGTACGTGTATAGCATAGCATTATATTAAAACTTAAAAAACACTCAGATATACTATAAAATTATGATACAAACTAGTAAAATATTTACATATATATACATTATTATACATATATACATATTCACCATGACACAAAGCATAAATACACAAGACAGATCACTAAAAAGTACAATATACAGAGGCATGAAACTCAATAAAAGTCACCTTTAAAATGGTAAAAGACGTTGATCTCATAATGCAAAATGTAGTTTGTACCTGTTCGTCTCTGATATGCAGGGTAAACATACAATTTATCAATTATTTGATTAACTAGTTCTGCTAGCCCATATATAAGGGTTCGTGTCATCTTTCGTGTAATAACATCATAGTTAGAAATGTTAAAATTTAAAAAAAAATTCACTTAAACCCTAAATCTTTTGTAGCACTCCCCCAGACCCAGTTAGTTGTTTGTTTAGCCCTTGGGTAAAAAGCTCCCCTCTAGTCAAAATGCACTGGTGGCCAGGAGTGTGCACAGGTACTGTGCATTTACCTTTATTATTAACTGGTTAGGACTTTGTGATTTCAATACCAATTTAATACGTTATTTATTAGACACCTTGATATGTGTTCACATTCTTTTGCTCCTAGCTGTGTTAGCCAGTATGCTGCAAGCTACAAGAATTTATGTGAATGTTAACCAGAAAGACGTGTGTTAATCAAGCCTGTTAATAGGCGTAAGAAACAGCGTTTTTGATTTTTAGAACAGTTTCAAAGCTGCTATCTAGCAAACCTGATGACTAGCTGCTGACTCTGTTATAACTATGCATTTTTTTTTCGTTTCAGTATGTACCATGCAATATTCCTGGCCCGGGAACAAACACCAAGGACTTTGAAACTCAATTTAAGGGTTGCAGCTGTTCCAGCTGTTGTGAGCGTGAATGCAGCTGCTTGTTTTCCTATGGATGTTCATACGACGTCAGCGGTGACTTACGCCTTTCCAGTTGTAGTGACCCCTATCAAAAACCTGTTATTGAGTGCAGCCTAAACTGCTCCTGTGATATTACCTGCTCAAATCGCGTAGTTCAAAAAGGTATCCGTCTTTCGCTAGAAGTGTTCAAAACTGATCTGAAAGGCCTCGGTTTACGGACAAAAAGCGTAGTTCGCAGGTGTCAGTTCGTGTGCGAGTACGCTGGTGAAGTGTTGACGCACTTGGAAGCAAAGCGTCGAACGAGCGCTCTCTTTGAAAGTGATAATATTTACTGTCTAACGTTGCGTGAACATCTGCACAATGGAGACGTCGTAACTACCTACCTTGACCCGACGTATTGCGGCAACGTGGGTCGTTTTATCAATCATTCTTGTGATCCAAACTTGTTCATGGTACCTGTTCGATTCCTAAACAATATACCTCACCTGGCATTGTTTGCGACAAGGGATATTGCTGCGAACGAAGAACTGTCTTATGATTATTCTGGTGAGATGGCTCCTTCATTTCTTACATGTAACTCATTTTCTGCACAACAGATGAAGCACGATTCTCCCAAGAAGACTTTCGACAGTTCTGGCACTGGACGAAAGGCGTGTTATTGTGGTGCTAAGCAATGCAGGAAATATCTGCCGTATGATAAATCCTTATTTAATCTCTAGGCAGTTCGATTGTTTTACCATTGCATTAAAACTTTCAACCTTAACATGATAGTGTAGGACCACCGTCGGTAGGAACTCGTTTAAAATTCATCAAAATAACAGACTGCATGTACCGATGATGATACAGCCAACCCTCGTTAAACCGGACTAATTGGGGGGGGTCCGGTTTAGCCGATTATCCAATATGCCTATATATGATCTATATTATACAGGAATATTCACCTTAATAAGGCCTATATACTGTGCACTATATACTATACTGTATATTACTTTAAAATAGTTAACCTGTGAGGATAAAGAAATTAGCAAGTGCTTTCGATGCGGTAAGCAAACTGAATTTTGGCGGGAATCGTAGGGCGGTACCGCTAGCCGCTTCGGTCAGTCAGTGGCTCGTGGTGAGTTGGTAGGCCGTGTTGTGTTTAGCGCTCAGGCTCGGTCGAAAATCGGTCACTTTCCTTTACCACGTCTGTCTTATCCGATATCCGGGCTAACGGGGTCTGGTTTAACGAGGGTCGACTGTACTGTGTTTTAGGACATGAGTTTCAGTCATCCGATATAACATGCTTGAACTTTAAAAATAATTTTTAGATTCTGTAGTTAAAAAGCTCTATAATCAATACTAGTTCTTTCATGCTTCTTCCTGATTTGAACTTGCAAGTAAATTGCCTTAAATGATTATATTACTGAAGTTTCTCTAATTTATTATGTCAACATGTACTCTGTTTTCCAGGATGTACTTTGTATTTTGTATTCATCTAGGTAAATTCCTTGAAGTTCACAATCAAATTTGTACTTATATACGGTTTATGATCCTACTTGTTACATGTAATTTGTTTCCTGCACAACAGATGGAGGACGAGTTTTGTTCAATAATCAACTCTGCAGATAGTATATCGGTTTCATATATATTTACAACTCATGTTGCTTTGAGGGCACCCTGTACTGCACATATGTACAATAGAGGATCATTTTTATATCTCAAGACTAATGCTAATATGAAAGTCTTAATGCTGCTAGTCCCACGGTGTGTCTAGTCTCGAGATTCAAGCATTGTCAAATGTGAAATGTTACCAACTAACAAACTTTAAGTTTTACATGTAATGTCTGCCCGTTGTACAGAATATCTGCCTGTTGGCTGAACTTTAGCACATGTACTAATGCACTAGACTGTTTGATTTAGGTCATCGTGATTTTTAAACTGCAAAGATGCACATTTTATACTTCTGTTCGAACGTCCGATTGCAGTCACGTTATCGATTAACATTGTTTGTCTAACGGGCTTTTAGTTCAAGTCATTTTTCTTGCATTTTCTACTTGTTTCAAATTTGAATGAGCAGTTTTTGCTTTTTCTGAGTCTTACATGCACCTATCTCTTAAAAATATGAATTTATTTATCCTCATTGAACAGACAGGAATACAAAACAACTATGGACCAAGCTTATTCTCTACTGTCATTCTCTTATTGTATGACTGTTTCTCCTCAGTGCTATAACATTGTATATTGAATGAACGTACACCAACCAGACTGCTGTGAACGAACAAAAGACAATTTTACGTCTCTAGTTTGCTTGATATGATTTTATAGGAATGTTGTATTTGACTTTGTAAATAAAATTTGCGCTCTTTTATGTAAATAGATTTAATTTCTTTGATTTGGTCTGCTAAATTGGTTTGTCTTAGATTTATGTACCTTTAATCAACTTTACAAACTCTTGGGGTAGTTTAGGTTATTATATATGGACTAGACGTAAATGTAGTTGTATAAAAATCAAACCATATTCTACATTTTTTCTTACTTCTACGTTTATTGATTTTTAACTACAGTACTGTAAAATCTTCCATAAAATCAACTAAGACATATCGTATTACAAGCAATTGTTACGTACATATGTAGGCCTACGATACAATCATAGGCTGCTATAAAAATTCATTGATTAATAAACATACTTTTCTATGTCTGTTGGTACTTGGTAGTCCTGTATGTCCTGACATATAATATGTAAATAGTCCATCAAAAAGTGAATATTTTTATACACTCATACAGATATGTATCATATACAATAGTTTATCTAAAGTACATTCAAGACAAGTGAAAACTACTTTTTAATGTAAATCTTATAGTTATACTACATCTATTACAATAATTTATCTAAAGTACATTCAAGACAAGTGAAAACTACTTTTTAATGTAAATCTTATAGTTATACTACATCTATACAATAGTTTATCTCAAGTACATTCAAGACAAGTGAAAACTACTTTTTAACGTAAATCTTATAGTTATACTACATCTATACAATAGTTTATCTCAAGTACATTCAAGACAAGTGAAAACTACTTTTTAATGTAAATCTTATAGTTATACTACATCTATACGTTAACATAGTAGTTAAAGTTGATGTCCACTTATTGATAGCATTATTTTGAGAGAAAGTCTTGTCAAATTTCATATTAATCAGTTCAATGCTTTGAATTTAATTTATGAATTAAATATCTGTTATACAGGTGCAACATATAAATATAGTGAAATAGCTTTGGTGTGTTTGGGCGGTGCATTCAGCAAAGCCAATAACCACCCTCTACTGGATTAGAGTAATAATTTGCTACAAAACGAAGCATTTCTAGCAAACCACAAACAGTTTTAGGTTTAATATGACTGAACATAATTGAACAGTTAACTGCAAAATGGTTGAAAATGATGATACTATTTCCGTTATTTTAATTTTGCGCAGCTAATGTGTATACACAAGTAAAAGAAGACAAGTTTAAGTATATAAATAAGAAAACTATGTCAAAAAATTAATATATTATCTATTACTATATATATATATATATAGTATTTATTATATTAATTATATGCGTAGGCCAGTTTGCAGGGATGTTAAGTATGCTGCATTATCTTCTCTTCGTACATTCTAATTTCAAACATACAACTATAATGATATAATATTTTTCACTAAAAATCATTAATAACACTTATTAAGTCTACATCTGTAACGCACAGGCGTACATAGATAAATGTGCAATATAGGTAACATGCTGCTCTATCTAACAATGTGTGACTAGCCAAAATGAGTGATTGAATACAAGCACAATAGTTAATCACTAATCTACGAATCGCTCATAAAGACGTATTTCAAATTGATCATATAAAATGTACAAATACATAATTTATCGTTAGCATTATACAAATTTTAAATTGGCAGTATAATAGTATTAAGTTTTATATCACTGACTGCCGCCTAGTAAGATTAGTAACAGCAGGCTGATTGATTAAACTGTGCACAAAATGCGTACATCAGTTCCAGAACAGTCTAATAGAAAAAAAAACCATTAAACACAGATGTAAAACATTGTTACAAAACAAGTCAGTTTGACACATAATAGATACAGTAATAAACATTATTGTTAGACCTACAATACCTGTAAATTATGATCAACCTATGCTAAGATTTTTGACCAATAATTATCAAATTGTATTTCTAGCTCTCAAAGAGATAAATTTATTAAAAGCATAATTACTTATTGGCAAATACTCATAAGTACATTAAAACTGTTATATATAATATCTACGTAAATATTATAATAATGGACAGGGGCGGAACTAGATGTGGCAAGCAGGGGGGGGGCGCAAAAATTTTCTGGGGGGGGGGGCGAGGTATCCGAAGTGGTTAAATAATGGTTAAGCCAATTTTTAACCCCTTTTATACTGCATGCAGGCCTATAATTTTAATGATAAAAAATATTATTGGCTACTGCAAAAAAAAATTGTTTGTCCGATTTGGCAGGGGGGGGCACAAATTTTGACAGGGGGGTGCGCGCCCCCCTTCGCCTCCTCCTAGTTCCACCCCTGATAATAGGTAGCTACATTTGTGTACTCAATCTTCAGCAGGAAATATATATGCATAGACATTTATGTACTGAGGCACCTCGTTACGAAACTCGCATAAGTTTTTGTTGCTGTCCCAAAGTAGGCTCTCTATAAAGAGGTTTGACTGTATAAACTTCTTAGCCACGAACCATTCAATCAGGTCCATCCTAATGAGTACTTTCATGGGTCACAAAAGGCAACCGCACTTCAGCGTAAAGATACTTGGCCATAGTTCCAAGTACTATATCTTAAAATCCCCAGGTTACCACAGCATAGCCAACTAAATATCATTGCTCGCTTGACTTCAACTCCAAGCTTTAACAACCTCCACCTGCAATTTGTAATCAATATATAAATATTGATCTATTGATTATAAGACAGCTGCTAGAATTCAGAAGTGCATAAAATGTTAAACATTTGAATTTTCTTTACTAAGCAGCGTCAAAATGGCTTTCGGATTAGTTATGCATGACAAGACACTAGCACGTGTTTTAAAGCGCTAAAATAAGTGTGAGCTGTCACTACCAGTACCAGTAAATTAGACCTTCTGGTATAAAATCTTGTGCAAGGCAAGCAAGCAATAGCTAGGCCATTATAAATGAAAATTGTGCTGAGATTGAAAGCACTCTATTCGCGAACATTCTTATTAACTTTGCCAAACACGTCAGGAAACACTGTAGCACAATTCAACTCCTTGCGCAGCCTGTCGTACAAGTTGTGATCAAACATTTCCCTAAACTCCGACTCGTTCATGTAAGTATCCGCATACAACATCTGAAATCCGTGAACGCTTCTGACGTAACGCTCTATCCGCTTTGTCGTTTCTTGGGCTTGGTAGGATTTAGCCTTGGGAGGTCCGTAAGCTCCCAAATCGAAGTACATTACATCCCTTTCCTCAACAGGGTGCACAAAGCCAGGTTTATGGTACAGCTTAGCTGGACACAACCAAAGTGGATATAAATCTAGCTCTTTATCAAACACTTCTAAAGCTTCGCCCACATTACTCAGAGGAACAATCATGTCTTGTATAATATGGTACTTTTCATAAAGTCGTCTGATAGCTTTGGTTTGTGTGAGTTTAAGGAAAGAGATTTTTGGTGGTACCATCCAACCAAACAGGAAACGGAACGCAGCGTTGTTTCCGAACGGAATGATGTCTTGCAGCTCCCAGAAGAGACTCCTGGTGTGTCTGTGATAGTAATCTCTCAAAGGAATGTACTCCACACAATCTTCCCGAGAGTCTAAGATGTTCTCCACGTGTTTGAAAAACCACGGCTTCCAGAACCTACCAATCTTGTTCACCGCTTTCGAGTCTGCAGCTTCGTTGACCAATGTCCCGGTCATGATCACACCTCTTTCCGGTCCGTACACCAAACACTCGACAAACTCGTGTTCTTCTGATCTTGAAGCAGCTTCAGTGAACATAGTTATTAAACTGCTACGGCTGTGGATAGGCGTGTACTTCAGTTCAACATATTTTGTTGCTGGAACGATTTGAATTTCGGCTGCCACTAGAAATCCCAAAGTGCCGTGCGACCACGGAATTGCGTGAAACAAATCCGGATTCTCTTCCTCGCTGCAACGGACGGCTCTCCCGTCAGCAAGCACTAACTCATATGCAACACACGTCTCGTGGAAAAGGCCATATTTATGCGAAGATGTCTCTACCCCACAACCCATTATTAACCCTCCCACTGTAAGGTCATCCAATTCTGGCAAAACAGGCAGCGTCCACCCTAATGGGTTAAGAGTCGCCGTCAGCTGACCCATGGTTACTAAAGGCTCGACCTTTACTATCCGTCTAGTTAAATCGACGGAAAGAATATCAACCATGTTGATGTTGATACGGGTCATGACGTGTTTGTACTTGCCTCTGCGAAAAGACACAGTTGCCCATCCTGGTCTGCCTGTGCACATTAATGTCTGAGAGCCACTAGCCTTCCAGTCTAGAACCTGCATAAATGTATAAAAAAATTACGTCACTACACATAGCCGTAATTGGTCGCAAATAAGAATCTCCAGTCAAAGAACATAGCAAGAGTTAATAGGCATGAAACTAATTTGTTTACCTGTATCACATTATTTACAATGCAGGGAAGCCAAGTGTCACAGCTTTTTCCAATGAAGCCCTCTCAAAGCTGTTATTGTAAAGTTTTCAAACTCACGACTCATTTTAAAACTCTAAGACAGTCATTAAACATTTACTCTACATGAATTAAGAGAAATCCTTCATGTCCAATGTAGTTCAATAGTTTACTGACGTCATACACTTAATGAAATAATGTTAATTTAATGTCATTTGGAACTTTTGCACAGTTTAAATTTTTTTACTTTAAAAACATAGCATCAGTTTGCTCATTTCCCTTGTACTCAGGTTAACGGAGATTTGATTGCACACCTGCAAACGGGAAGTAGCGTAGAATAACGCATGTAAGATCTGTAACGAAGTTTCCCACCGTTTATCATTTTTTTATTTCGCTAACAAACAAGATTGCACTGTATTGTGCCGTAAATTTGTTAAACTTTTGTAAATTACTGTCTGCATATGGAGCCACTCTCTGCATGTTATAGTATTATAAAATGTTCAATAAAAAATTTGTCATTAGGATAATACATCTTAGCCTAGATTAGATGTATTATCATCATTAGGCTAATACATCTACACAGTAGGGATATGAAATGCATAATGTGGTGCTATCTATTGACAAAAAAGGTGAGAAATTTTAACCTGGTGCCACTTAAACTAAACAAGGAAGGTATAGCACCATTCATGGTGAATGATTCTAGGCATTTTCCCACTATTACTCAAATTGTAGGTCTTTGTCTTTCTAATAATTTACTTACTGAACCATTAGGGAAACATTTTTATATTTTACTTAATTTTTACGCTTTTTACTTACGCTATACTGATTTCACCGCATGTGTCACTACTTATAAATTATAGATGCTCAAGACTGACATTTTTGGAATAAAATGTAAAATTTTGTTAAAGTCAACAAGCTGAACAAGAATAATAAAAATGTTCATTCTGATCAACTATTGTAATCGAAACCTGCATTATGCTAAATTCAAATTCAGAATTACTTGAGTCGAAGCATTTGTTATTTTAGTAAAGAATCTCTGTGTGTCATATAGTTTATTAATTTCCAATAGTTTTATAATTATTATAGTATATTTTTCGTAGTAATTACTTGTAGATGACGCTATTGCCAGTATTCAGTCATGCTCATACGATGATGATTGATTAGTATACTGTCTGTGTACATAGTAGACATTTCTAATGTACATTGTACTATTACCAGTCTGTAGCGGATAGCCCTATAGGCTGAAGCCTAAGGCCCGGGATCAAAAGGGGCCCGGCAAAATAAAACGAAAAAAAATTTTTTGTTGTAAAAAAATAAATTGACAAAAGAGCAAGGGGCCCGCCAAAATAAAATATAGAAAAAAGTTTTTTTTTCAAAAGTTAGTCACTATATTTCAAATCGGGTTTACACAAATCAAGTTTACACAATTTAAGTTTACACAATTCACGTTTACACAGTTTAAGTTTAAGTTCAAAATTTCAGTTTCCGAATTTTTCTGGGGACAAAGTCAGTTATAATTTCTGAAAAGTGGATTTTTTTCAACATATCTGACTCAATATGCATCAGTGATAAATTGTTTAATTTGTCATCCTTTACAAACGACGAGAGCTCCACAAAAACACGTCAGCTCAGCAGTGTAGCAACATTTAAAAGGCCCGTTCCAAGCTCAAGCCTAAGGCCCATAAAATCATAATCCGCCACTGTTACCAGTGGTGGATTTAGGTGGCGGGCCCAAGGAGCTGGGCCCTCCCTTGCGCAGTAACTGTTACAATACACCAAATTAATATTTTCTCTGAATTATAAGCATTAGAACAATTTGCTAGATCCTAAACGTGCCTCATATCTTTAAAAATCGTATATCACAAGAAAACAGATGAAAGTTACGTACATCATGTATGCAGTATAGTTTATATGGAAATATTGATATGTATTTTTGAGTCAAAGGCGAGGTAACACCTGTTCTAAAAGGCTTCTAGAAGGCAGAAAAGTGGTCTAAAATGCAGCAAAATGTATTGTTGTCCTCCCTGGGGAACTTACATTGTTCCCCCAGACCTCCTAATTTCTTTTCTGTTGGGCCCACCGTTGTTATGAAACCTGTATCAGCCCCCTGATTACTTTGTATGCTTAAGATTTTAATTATTTAAATAAAAATTTAATATTTCATTAATTATTTTTCTACTAGACTACGAGTACGTCTCTTTTACTTGACCAACCTTTCACGCAATACAGTTGGGCGCAACAATTAACTAGCCATTAACAGCTGGCCAAATTACGGTGAATGAATTGAATAGGTGATTAATTAAAGCTTTCAAACCTGTTTTTGTACGTCAGCGACTTTGGCCTCATGCTGCTTTGGAGCCGAAGACAGTCTGAAAACGAACCAATTTCGCACGTAAAATAATGCGTCGTAAATCACGGACGCTGGCAGCAAGAAACAGCAGACGAAAATCCACCTGTATTTTACAATTAAATGTTCGAAAATGCTCATTTTGCTAATGCAGATGCCAAAATCAACAAACCATTGTACTCTCCACACTGACTCCTCAGTCTCCGCTCCTTCGCGCCGCTCACGTGGGCGGGTCTGATGTTGTCAGCTGATTTTTGTTTTTGTAATGTGGCGCCACCGGGTAGTGCAAAGATAAAGTTTTTGTAAGTTGTCTGGATTTCTGATACCTTATTAAAAGAGAAATTGCTAAAATGATAGGTTAGACTTTGTGAGTAAGAATAAGTGATTAAAACCAAACTTCTTTATTCCGACTTCAGAAAAAGTTGGCGTGAAAACGAGGTGTATTAATACATGCATGTCTATGCAAATATAGTTAAACTTCGTTTTGACAAAAATCTGGACATTAAGAGATGGCATTCTAATTAGTTAATTGTTAGCTAGTAGTGTTGTTTCAAAATTTGTGTACGCTTATACAACTATACACATATCTATTTTATGGTTCGACTGTATGTATGTACTTGATTGTATATTTTATTTAATTTTTTTGACGATTTTTTGAGCTTCATAAATATAATAATAATGAACAAGTGAATAACAATTTAGGTGACCACATAACAATGAATGGGGTGAGTAAACAGATCCTTATCTATTATAGATTGACCACGGTGACGGAATCAACTTGTTTTTAGTAATTTCATTTGTGTGTTTCCATAGCAACATGGTCCATTAGTCAGCAATTAAGTTTTTTAAGTTATTCACATACCCTGAATGTCCATTTCATGTGGATCATTTTCGTAGCAAGTTAATCGCTCTATGTTATTTCTAAGCTGAGATAATCCACGTTGAAGTTGAGGTGCAGGCTGCACACTGCAAAACATAATCTTGAGAAAATCACTGCTAATGCTAGCCATTGTTTTTTGTCGTGTCTCAACAATACACTTAGCAACCGCACAAAAATTGGTTGCTATGGACTTTGCAAGAACACATTGAAGTTATGTTTAAATCCAGTAGATGGCTCTTCCTGGCAAAGATCTGGGCTTGGCAACAGAAAAACCCGAAGCAAAATGATTGCTCCCACGAGCTACTATCGCAGTTTGAAAATAGGAGTTTTTACAATTGTAGTACAAGTTTCTAGAGAGAAAAATGTGTATGGGATTACAAAATTAGATTTTTAGAATTTTTTGAACATTTTCTTGATAATGTGATTCTAGAATATAAAAATCCCATATACTTGGTGTTTGTTTTTATAAAAAAAAAACAAAAAATTAACATTTAACCAAATTTTTGGTGCATTCTATGTTGAAGCATCATAACGTAGTTTTAAGTATGATGACTTATGGATGGTTTCAGTTTGCAAGCTGCACACATTTAGTTTATTTGTTTCACTGTCTCCAACTTTTCGCTGCATATAAGCACCAGATTAACACACCATTGCTGATTAACTAAAAATTGCTTACAAAAGATGTATAAAGAGCGAAGTACCGGTCCTGTCACACGGACACAATAAATGTAGCAGACTTTGCAGATGAGTGGAGGCTTTTTTGGCTTACTAAGTGCGAAGTTCATAAAAAGTAACAACTTCCCCCCCCCCAGCAAACATTTGGTTGCAAAAGAAACTGATCGCACGATAATGTTAACGTAACAGAAAATAAGCTTCAAGTTCTTTAAATAACAGGAGCAAATATATTATTTTTTATTTTATGACTGAAAGCTGGCAGAAATACATCAAAATGTAAAATAAAACAAAATAATAAAATTTAATTACAAATAACAAATAAAAACAATGGTAAACAACAAGAATAACAGGAGAAAAACAGAAATTTAAATTGTAAAAAGTTCTTGCTGAGCATTTGAAACTGAAATCTCTATTTATTTGGGTCAATGTTTCTAGAATATCTAAAAGAAAGCAACATAAACAAACAAAACCAACTTTTGGCTCAAAAGAAATATGAAGAATGGGCTTCACCAAGGATTGGTACTGATATCTTAATGTCTTGTTTTTACAATAGTTGGATAAGCGAAGAACTCTCAGCTACAGCGATGCCTCCAACCACTGAAAAATAGTTGAAAAAGTAAATATGACGCAAACAACTAAAAGATAGTAACCTTGTTAGGGGGCTGTGAAAAGTTTCTACAGAACACTGAAATATGCTGGGTGAAACTATGCCAAATATGCTGTGTAGTTACAGTTTACAGTTACAGGTTATACTTACAGTTCATAGTTACAGTTCATAGTTATAGTTCACAGTTACAGTTCACAGTTACAGTTACAGGATACAGTTCACAGTTTACAGTTACAGGTTACAATCACAGTTTACAGTTACAGGTTACAGTTCCAGTTCACAGTTACAGGTTACAGTTCCAGTTCACAGTTACAGTTACAGGTTACAGTTCACAGTTCACAGTTACAGTTTACAGTTCACCATTACAGTTACAGGTTACACGTTACAGTTACAGGTTACACATTACAGTTACAGGTTCCAGTTTACAGTTCACAGTTACAGCTCACAGTTACAGTTTATTTTATTTAACGTCGATCATTAGTCTATAAAGACTATTTTCTGCCATAAATAAAAACATTGCCTAAGAAACAGAATCTCTGTAGCCAAGAGAATACTTAATTAAAATAGAAGCAAACAAGGGCAGTTCATTTATAAGATTAAGAGATAGATGGTTAAGAGACAGAAAAAAAACTAGCACCCTAAGTGGAAAAAAACATATTTAGCTAATTAAAAACACATAATACAAATATGGCAAATGCTGAAATACAACAAAAAGCGTATTAACCAATACAAATTCACTCGTTTCTTGGTTTGTCGGACGTCGCTTTTACGGATATCGAAAAATTTGGACAAAATCTGTTACGTTAAAGCGTCCCGCATACTACGGAGATAGTCCATTGTTTCGCGAGCTGACCGCTAGTTGGCAGGCCGTCACCTTGTTTACATCGAAACAGCATGTAACGACACGTGTGTAGCTTGTATGTCAGCATCTGTAAGCGGTTTAGAGTCAATTATGCAGAGTTATTTGAGTCAATTGCCAACAGTTTTTATATATTTTTGCATAGGAGCGGGTCGTACTAGACCTTTTTGAGACAATTAGGCGACTGATTTTACATTACAGTGAGTCTAATACACAGTACCTATTACATTAGCTTAGCATCGAAAAATATGGACAATTCGGACTGATGTCTCCCCGCTTTTGTCCGGCAAACCGAGATATGAGTGTTGGCTAACTAGGGTGTAGCCTAGGATGCCAGATTTCACCAACAGTGTTAAAAAAAGTCTTCTGAAAATCAGACTTGACGAAAATCAGAAGAGCAGACATGATGAAAGTATGATGGACTAAACGCATCAAAAATACACTGCATATGTATGCAAACTAATACTGTTCAACAGATGGCAGCACACTATTGTTACAAAGTTGCCTACCTCTTCAAAGCTCATACCAGCCGGATTGAAAATTCGATATCTAACTGCAAAAAAATAAAATAAAAATATTTTATTACATATAATTACACAAAAAAAGAAATAAAAGTAAGGTAACTCAAAAGTCACTATACGTTTTGATTTTTAATTTTCTTTTTAAATTTTTCACCAATTTCAGAAAGCTCTTACATGAATCAAAGGGGTCTTTAGCAATTCTTTTGATTTATTCTTTAATTGGACACACGTTGCTATGACAACAACAGTAACATTAGAAATAAGGTGCAAAATCAGCCTGGCAGAAGGTCCTGCGATCACCAAGCACCATATGGAAAATTTTATTCTTTCACAATTAACAATGTAGTATTTCAACAAGGTGCACCGTCCTGCCTCACCACTCACGATCTGTGAGAGACTTTCTCAATGCAAGATGACTGGCTTGTTATTAAATTGAGGTCCCTGAAGGAGGTAACAAAAACAGGAAAGTCTATTGGTGCAGTAGCTCTTTTCAGATTTCCATCTAACTTGACCAAAAAAATTGCCCAAGATTTTACTTCATCTGTATAAATTTTCAAACATTTTGCTTCATTTGTTGAAAAAATAAGAAAATGTAGCGAGCAGCGACTTATGAGGCACCCTGTATTTCATTTCACGCTTCTGGATGTGTCAAAATTAGAGAATATTATCAATAAACAAAATGGAATTGCTATTTCATAAGCAAACTGATTTGTCATTTAACCCTTAGCCGACCAAGGTGGGGTAGAAAATTACCCCACGAGTGTTTGCTCACTTTTTTTATATTGATGTACGCAACGCAAAATTTTCAAACTAATAGCGATTGAATATTTATTGATTTGCTATGCAAACATACCTTGATTTTGTTGAAAAGTATTATTCATGGTTTTTTACAAAGCACGGGTGCCAGATACTACTTGATGTGGCGTAACTTACTACCCCATTTTGTGTTTTATGTAGGGAAAACTTTGTAATTTACCTTGCAGTATTTTTCTTTCTGTCAGCAACATGTGTTTACTTTTAAAACTGAGAAGTGCTGCAAACCTCCAATTCTGCCTACAGATCTGCAAAGTAATTTTCCTAACGATCTGCCGAGGAAATTTCATATTGAAGCTTGTGGACATTCATACTAAAGTTTGTGGACATTCGTATTAAAGCTTGTGGACATTCATATTAAAGTTTGTGGACATTCATATTAAAGTTTGTGGACATTCATATTAAAGTTTGTGGACAGTCATATTAAAGTTTGTGGACATTCATATTAAAGTTTGTGGACAGTCATATTAAAGTTTGTGGACAGTCATATTAAAGTTTGTGGACAGTCATATTAAAGTTTGTGGACATTCATATTAAAGTTTGTGGACATTCATATTAAAGTTTGTGGACATTCATATTAAAGTTTGTGGACATTCATATTAAAGTTTGTGGACATTCATATTAAAGTTTGTGGACATTCATATTAAAGTTTGTGGACAGTCATATTAAAGTTTGTGGACAGTCATATTAAAGTTTGTGGACATTCATATTAAAGTTTGTGGACATTCATATTAAAGTTTGTGGACATTCATATTAAAGTTTGTGGACATTCATATTAAAGTTTGTGGACATTCATATTAAAGTTTGTGGACATTCATATTAAAGTTTGTGGACATTCATATTAAAGTTTGTGGACAGTCATATTAAAGTTTGTGGACATTCATATTAAAGTTTGTGGACATTCATATTAAAGTTTGTGGACATTCATATTAAAGTTTGTGGACATTCATATTAAAGTTTGTGGACAGTCATATTAAAGTTTGTGGACAGTCATATTAAAGTTTGTGGACATTCATATTAAAGTTTGTGGACATTCATATTAAAGTTTGTGGACAGTCATATTAAAGTTTGTGGACATTCATATTAAAGTTTGTGGTCATTCTTCATTAGAAATATGGCGGGAACTTTAGCTATGCAGGTGACTAAGCTTGAAGCTGATGAAGATAAAATTTTAGAAGATGCAGCAAGTGAAGACAAAGTGGATGTCTTAGAATTAAACAGTGAACATCGTTAGGTTATTATAAAAATTTTCACAAAACTTGATAAACCAAACATAAATAATATAGTGCAATAGTGGAAAGCTTCTCTTTATCCTTCGTGTATTCACATATCTATGCCAACTTGCCACAGAACTTGGTTTTGTACTAACAGGAGCACCTTAGTTACCAGTTGGCTATTCTGTCCGGTTAGTAACACTACCTGTTACGCAAAACTTTCATGTGGTATTTTTTACCCTGCTCTGCTTTTATTGTAATACAAAAACCCCTTGGTCGGCTAAGGATTATGCTTAAATATTACTCCGCTTACTGAAACAAAATATTCGTTAGGAAATTACTATGAATGTGAAACAATGAAACCGCATGTAAAACTTACTTAAAACAAAAACGAAAAAGTTTTAAATTACCCTTGTAAACACCATAGCAACAAATAAGTTACTTAAGTAAAGTGTAAATAAAGCCTAAGTAAAGCCTAAGTATGGCTAATCTGAACACCAAAGGCTTACCAAGCAAGGTCCTCAATTTTACCGCGCACGCTATAAAATCGGCAAAATTGACGTTGTTCATACTATTGCCATACCTCATCACAATCGCTTTACAGACGTCTGAACTAAGACGAAAACCTACAAGGAACAAAAACAAAGATAAGAGTCAATATCTAATAGTGATATACAATTTGCAATCATTTTATTGCAAAAACGTACACACTGTTCACATCAATCACAAAATTGAACAAACAGTCAAAAAGTTAGCAATATGATATTTAACAGTAGAAAATTTGCATCCTTTCTCAATGCTGTCTCTAGATCAGTTGAAACTTGCATGCCTGAGAGAATAAAGCTGTAATCACATGACCAGAGATTCAAGTTCCTATTGGAAGGAACATGGCATTCATGCATACAGACCATAAATGGAAAGGTCACCTATACTCTACAGACTACTAGTTAAACCAAAATCAAAGTCTACTTGGCTTCTTTGAGAGCAGTATAAAGATTATTGGTTTACAGAAAGCTGTTACATTTTCTCCCTATTTTAACTTGAATAAGAGAGTTAGAACCAGAATTAAAGCATGAAATTAACAATCTAATTACTCTGATTAATGAATGTCTATAAAAGCAAAAGGAAACAATATTTAGAAACAAAAATCAATATCTGACAAACTGTATAATTAGAGTAAAACAACGACTGTAGATGGCAGCATAGACTAATTCAGTACCTTAGTGTAGTAGACTGACAATTAAATGGATCACGTAATATTACAATCGCGTACTCGGTACTATAAGCGACACGAATCATGGTAATACGAATCGGCTTATAACGAAATTTTCCATAGTACGATGATTTTATTATGTTCTTGCCAATGTTACAATAAAACTTATGCAATCACATATGCTTAATACGAAACTCCGTTTTAGACGATGATTTCTCAAAGTTCTGCTAATATGAGGTCGATGTTAAAAAAACAATTTCTGCTGTGGCCCGCCCCATCTACACGCTCTTCACCTGTTTCTAACCATGACCAGAGCTTAGTTGATTGTTTTTACAACTCATTACACCTCATGACGTAATGCATGTATGTACAGTATAATGGCTAGACCAAATATTTTGCACGCGTTAGTTGACAGTTGGGTGGATGACTTTAATTAAATGACATGTAAGCAAGTGAATTTATAACAATGTAACAAAAGTACTTGCTTGGTTCTTAGCTGAGATTGAGAATGTCGTATTTGTCAGACTCTTATGTTATTATTGTACGGCGCGAAATTGACGAATAATCGCCTGTTCTGTAGAGTTTACATTTTACGTGAACGTGACACAAATTCTGTCTTCCGACTGGTTGATTCGTAAAAGAACAGTACTGCTTGGCTGCATGTACGTATACCTGGAAATTTTACCTATCACTGTGGATTTTGTCTGGCAAGATGGACGGATGTCTTCAGTCATCTTACCACTTACCGCTGTTGCTTAATTTCAAGCATTTCCAGCCATTTTGCATCTCAACATTACGGTTTCACCTTTCTAATAACACGACGGATCTGATGGTGTTGACCTTGTACTCATATGGTTTAACGAGTGATGTAGAAAGACTCAAACAAGGCATCGTACTATAGCAAATTATTAGAAAGCTGTGGGTTTATAATTTTCTCACCAGGTGGCAGAATTGCATGCAGAAAACCTACCAGCGCGACGTAGAACTTTTATCAACCCGTATGTGCTCACAGTACCCGAACGATCTTTATCATAGTCCTTAAAAACTGCCTAAAAAGAAGTTAAATAAATTACATTGATGGTGTAATTACAAAACAGAAGCGATGTGTGTTGAAAATCAGATCAAATTTTAGCTGCTAGCATAAACATGTTTTTCATAAAGCAAAATGACTCCTTAACTTGCATGAGCGTTGAAAGTACTTAAAGTAAAACCGGACCCAATCTTAAACTGTAAGTCAAAAGAATCAACTCTTTAAAATACTGAAAGGAACACACTAATTTGTCAAAAATGACTTACGTGAAAGAATTATTACCGTTAAAGAAGGATTACAAACACAATTTCGCACTCATGTCAATAGTTCTTCTCTGTCACGTGCATTTCGTCATTCGCTAGTTAGGCGGGCACTAGCGCCTGAATTTCGGAAACACAATACACAAAAACAGGTGCTGTACCTCTCACTTCAGATGTGTTAGTTTGTCACAAACAAAGCAAGTTCGACAGCTCTTGCGCGAGCACGGCAGTAAATTTGAAATTTGAATTTTTATCTTACAACTTCCCTAGTTTTAGTGCAACACACTGAATATCTTACAGTAGCACTGTAATTCCATTTTCTCTTTCACAAACATATGTTACTTTGAAATTTATGTTACTTTGTGATGTCATCAGTAATTGGGCTCGCCCGCTGTTAATTAACTTTTTAATCTATTATTTAATTATCAGAATTTGCAGTATGCTTTTGCAGTATTAATCGTGTTAAAATATTTACTTTTTATCGGACTTCAAAATGGGGAAGTATATGAAAAATTATCCTGCCTTCCTTTAACGATTTCACTATATGGTCTTTGTCAAATTAAACTAAACAATACTGGCTTCTAATTTAATGCATGACTAGTATTCATTTATTCTAGCTTCTCACAATTTATCTCCAAAGTTAGAAAAGTGGTTAAGAAGCATTTGAAGTGGTAGTGCGCGTACGTTACGGTCAAAGTGTGAAACCGACTACCATGCGCAATCTAGGTATTTTGTGGAGTGCCAAAATAAACCAGGTAAAGTGTCTAACAGGTGGAATGTCTAAAATGATTTCTTTGACATTTTTTCTAACATTATATACATTGCAAGACTTTGTTTACGGCTTGCAGTAAAGACTATTTTACAATTTCCAGTCATTAATTGATTCCATCTGATTTCTTTCACAAATTTGATACGTTTGCACGGAATGATTGATCGATAAGTGCTTCTCCCGTGCCATCCTTTCGATAAGTTCACGTAATCGAAAACCGGACTCGATCCTAAACTACAGATCACAGTAAACTACCCTGTGAAATACTGAAAGGGAAGACACTGTTTTTTCAGGAATGATTTACGTGAAAGAGTTACGACCAGAGAATGGCAATTTTGCCTTCGATTGGTTAGTTCTTCCTTGTAGCATCCATTTCGTCATTCACTAGTTACACGGGCACTAGCGCCTGCATCTCGCAAGCCCATTGCACAAAAGAAGATGCCGTACCTCTCAGCTCAGAGGTGTTGAGTTGTGATCTACTGCACAAATTTGAGCTCATGCATGAACACAGCAGTAAGCTTAGATTTTTAAACTAAAATATTTTGTATATCACGCTAAACATTGTACAGTCGCACTGCTCGTCAATGATCACTTTCATAAATAATGCAACAACATGGTATGTGTCGGCTGTAGAAAATTATGATCAGTTGCGATGTTCAGAAGTGATTTGGCATTATTATAGGTGGGGGTGTGCATCGAACATTCTAATTCGATTCAAACAGTTTTTTTAATTCAAACGCAATTAAAACCCAAAACTATAGATTCAAATAATTCAGCACTTCAATCACATACATTCTTTATCATTAAAACGTTTCAAACATCATGCAATTAGCATAATTTATGCGTGACTTCTGTGCGCAATTTTTAAACACACTATTAGTGGTTTTATTGCAGAACAAAATCGAGTAATATGCACGATCTTTGTAAGACTAACTTTTACTGGTGGTTCGAAAAATTGTTCGAAAATCTTCCGATCTCAATTCGAATTCGAAATGCTGAAGTTCGATTCGAAAGTCATAAATTCGATTCAATTCAAATTCGATTTCTGGTTTGGAATGCTCATGCTAATTATAGATATTAAACGTTACTTTTTATCGTGCTTCAAAACTGCATATTAAAAATCATACAGTTTTCGTTAAATTCATCATTAATAGTCGGATATATTAATTCTACTGGTATGGGCTTATATATATATATATATATATATATAAGATTCGAGGCTACAGCTTCGACGACGGCACCATTTGAGGCGATCTATACATCAAACGAAAGGTCTCAATCTAGTGTCGTACCATTGGGGGTTTATTTTTTTAATCGGGCCCACCGCGAGGAACGGGGGGCGAAAAACCTCCAAAAATGGCCATTTTTCGGCCGTTTTTTGCAAAACTTGTTCTGACATTATCCATTATACTCTGTCTATAACCGTAAAACTTTAATTCAGTAAAAGCTGCTGCCTTCTTTGCGTTATAAACGAGGACTATGTAGTATGTTCGCGTATTATTGATTATAAGTGTACTTATGCGCAAAATTAAGCCTCGAGGTTAAGTCTTCATTTTCAATTATTCCTGCAACACTTTGACGAACTCTTCATGACCACAAACACATACCTTCCACCAACGAAGGTTATCCCATAGTTTCCAAAACTCCTTCAATCCCAATTTACCTCTGCCATGTACCTGGGCAATATGTTAAGGTAACATAATAGTCAATTTCCTTGATATGGGAGACTGTTGATAGACAGCTGTTGGTAGACACGTGTTGGTTCTATAGACAGTGGCACAGCTAACAGGGGAGCAATGGATAGCACAGGGATGAGAATGACAAATTGCAAAAAACTCTGAAAGAGGTCGGGGTTTTGGAGCCACCTAGGCCCCCATTGGAGCCAGCAACAAATTGCAATTTTTTTGTGACCATAGAGTACTAAGTACTAGCCGCTGCTATGTAAAAGTATATAAAAACTGTCTGCAATTGACTCAAATAACGAAGATGGATTGGTGACGTTTTACTAGCTGGTGAGCCAGTGGTGCACACTGGGAAGATGTATCGGTGACATTTTACGAGCTGGCACAAACATTTTAAATTGCTAAACATTTTCCTTTCAAGTTACGTAGGTGTTTCAAGTAGATAATAGTTATGCTATTACTAAGTGATATAAGCTTTGTGTGGAAACTTTTTTGGGACATCCTTTAGAATGTCGTTTTGTTACCCTTTAAATGTTGCCCTTCAAAAATTCAGAGGAACTACACGTTAAGGTAAAAAAGAGGATACGTCCACCATAGCAATCATGTTCCTACAGCAGTCTGAGCTGAAACCATCAAAATTCCGAATCTCTGTAAACAAAAGAACGTACATTTGGTAACAATGGCGAGACAATGAAATGAAACTACTAGAAGTAATGTCTAAAATACTGAAGTACAAATATATATATTTTTTGAATTAATGATTTGCAGTCATACCTCAAAAGCATTTGAAAACCGATTTGGTTGAGAACCGAATCATTTATTCCCATTAAAAATAATGTAAAAGCAAATAGTCCATTCTCAAGCACCAAATGAACTGTAAAGTATTACTAAAACGAAATATAATAATGCAAAAATGTTTATTCAAACAGTAGATATGATATTACTGAAAAGAAAAACACAATAGAATTACTTAAAAACATCATTATTTCTGCATGAGAAAAACGTTAAGTGTTGGTTGGTAGCAGTGTGATGGCATACATAAGCAAGATCGGAAACACGTGCGTTACTACTCTCGGGCGCGGTCGGTTACGCCCGGCTCTACTCGGCTCGCCGCGCACGTGTTCATCACGTGCTTGGCGGTTGGTCGAGTACCGAAATTCTGGTCGAGAACGGAGACAATTTCAGCTCGAATTTTCTGGTCGAAAACCAATTTGTACGAGTACGGAGACGTTCGAAACACCAGTAGTTTGCAACCTTTTGTTGACGGCAAGCCCTAACCATCACCCTGCATCATCTCAACATCACGAAGAACATAATCACATGTTGTACTATTACCAGGGATGAGAATGACAAATTGCAATAAACTCTGGAACAGTCCGGGGGTTGGGGGACCGCATGTGCCCATGGGGTTCAAGGGGGGCTAAACCCCCTTGGAACCAGCAACAAATTGCAATTTTGTTACCATAGAGAGCCTCTTAAGTGGACTTAAAATATCAATTACCTTGTTTCATGCATAATTTAAAATACCCAACTATCAAGGATACATGATACCTAATTGTCTCAAAAACGCCTAAGTACTGGCCACTCCTATGCAAAAGTATATAAAAACTGTCTGCAATTGATTCAAATAACTCCGCACAATTGATTCGATATTTTTATGCATAGAGATATATACGTGGTTACATTGATGTACGTGATGTAAACAAAGTGACAGCCTGCCAACTAGCGGTCAGCTTGTGAAATAATGTACTGGGTCCGTAAAAATTTTCTCAACGAATTTACGCAATTTACAAAAATGTCACTACTGGTCTTCCAAAAACTCGGAACTCCGCGTATCCGCGGAAAATTCTCATTCCTGCAGCTAAAGGTTCAACCACTTCACATCGTTACTATAGTCATACGGGCCAATTTGTTAAATATCATTGACTCACGATACAGATGCATTTTGGAAGATGAAAGATATCACAACGCATCGATACAGGCCTAGTATCGAGTGCCACGTTATCGCTAGCCATGCTAACTCATTCGTCACGCAACGCAAGAATAATTCCACTCCGTCGTTCTGGGTGTTCCGATACATAAGCGACAAATACACACCTTTCGTTAGCACCCTATTTAGAATTTCCTTCACGCCCAGGTAGTCAACTTCCATTCTGTCACCTGCAATTCGTCCAAAAACATTGCCCAGCTTCTCGGCCTGCACTGCATCCTCGGGTGTTGGTGGAGGAGGCTGAAATACAGTAACCATGGTAACCATTCCTTACAATGCCATCTTTAAAAAGGTAACTATTTTGACAATTTTGGATACTATTTATACTGATACTACGCTGTGTCTTTATTTAGCTGCAGTTTTTATCTAATAAAGCTAGACCAAATGTTTATAATTATTCTGTGATTCAATTAATTCATTAATTATTAAATTTTATATTTACAAAACGATCCTGCAACTAAAATTTAACCCAATTAGAGCTAATTTCAAAAAAGTAAAAAAAGATTTATTACTAAAATCACCATATTTTTCTTAGATTCACATTACAGCATGAAACTTTTCATAAAACCTCATAAGTTACTTACAAATTACTGAGTGACTTCAAATTTTTTGCATAAGATAAAGTTCACCAATCAGCTAACACATAGATACCTGTGAACTCCACCAAGGAAATACAATCAAACATGACTCACCTTGGCTGTCGGATCCACACCGCTCTCCTCATCCATGTGCCTGTAAAGATAAACCGTACTTGTTTAAACTACAGACAGATCGCTCCATCGTCAGTCCAGCGACGTGCAGCAACAATTACAAAGGCAGCAGTTTCGAGAAATTACTCCAAAAGTTGCAAAATGGTGCAACTCTTTCAAATTTTCTCTAATTCAGCATTGCTTTCATATAATATTTTCATTTAAACTGCAAGAAAACCCTTCATAAACATAAAGCTCAAAAAATTCGTTTTGAAATTACTGTATCTTGTCAATAAGATTAAAAATACGTTTTTGGTTAGTGAGTGGTGCACCCTGGAGGGTGAGTCAACGACATTTTACCAATTGGTGAAAACACTATAAATAATTAATAATTTTCTTTTCTAGTTACACAAGTCTTTCTAGTAGGTAAGCGAAAATCTAAATAATATAGATTTGCTAGGAGTCTTTTGAGACATAATTAAACATTGCTTTCTCTTCCCTTCATTTACGTTTGGTACATGACGTCACGTAATGGCGACTTCGGAACAGTATTGCGGGAGATTTAAAATGAAAACAAACTAAATTTCCTTTCAGTGCGAGTACGATATACGCATAAAATTGTTGTAAAGTAATATAATTTTTTAAGGCGATTTTTCTGAAACCTACTTCAGGTACCCCATTTTTTGTCCTTTAAGTAATTCAATACTTAGGTGGCCCCGATGATTACTACCCGCACTTTTCTTCAATAAACCCGTGTACCTGGTTGAAGAACCAGCGTTAAAATTTTTCAAGTCTTCGGTATGACTTGGTCGAGACTTGAACCCGTGACCTCCCGGTGAGGAAGTGAGCAAGCTAACATTGAGCTAACAGGTTTCGTACATATAAATTTCATACATTTACAGGATCATGATTGATCATATGGTGTGTTTTGATGCAGTTTGGACTATGATTCACAATTGATACACCTCTAGCGCAGGGATGAGAATGACAAATCGCAAAAAACTCTGAAACAGGCCGGGGGTTACTTGTGGCCCCCTTGGAGCCAGCAACAAATTGCAATTTTGTGACCATAGAGAGCCTCTAAGTGGACTTAAAATATCAGCTACCTTGTTTCATGCATAATTTAAAATACCCAACTATCAAGGATACATGATACCTAATTGTCTCAAAAACGCCTAAGTACTGGCCGCTCCTATGCAAAATTATCTACGCTACTACTCAGACGACAATAAATGTACACCAGTCTTTTTGTTGGATTATTAAGATAAATTGCCGTTTGATATTTGATAAGTTTGTCAATTTCACACAGGCTGTAGTATTAGCATACTGCCCGACATTGATGAGTGACTCAATCTTGTTTTCTTAGAAAAACCTGGTATAATTCGAACTTTCGCACAACTCGAACAAATTTTCCCGTCCCAAAGTGTTTGCTGTATATGACCCCCCCCCATGTATTGGTCTTGCAAAGACAACAATTTTGAAACAAAAACCTGTGTCAGACAGAAAGGAAATAAGAAAAAATCAGGAGTGAACTTGGGTTTGAACTAACGACCATTGAACTAACTCGAGCAAATTTTCCCGTCCCGAAGTGTTCGCGTTATGCGTAATTTAGTAATTTACTGTATATGACCCCCCCCCGTGTATTGGCAAAAACAGACGATAAGAAACAAAAAACAGCTCGGTTACGAACTCGGTGACATGAGCTTTCTCGGTGAAAATGCGTATGATGAAATCGGCTGGTTGGTCTGGATCAACGGTCGATGGAATAACAACGTAGGTTCCCGGATACAATCGCAGCCTCTTCGTAACTTCCCGCTGAGCATCGTGTTCGAATGTGGCGACCGGCAAGTTGTTTTCAAGGAACCATTTACTAGCTGGTTTCTGACGACGTTTGTACTTTCCTGTCAACTAAAGTCAAAAACAATAAATAAGACCTTTTACCTGTACCACAGGTACTTTTATTTTTATGTACACTACCTTTCTTGGCAGTTAGTAACGAATGATGTCTAAATTGTCTTTTAATGTCGAAATTGCGATTTGGTGCATAGAGTGCCAAAGCAACAGTGTGAATGGAATAAATTCATGCTTCTTTCCTTTATAGAAATGTAGTGTGTCTTTTTACTGTGAAAAGCATAACGACATATTCTTGTTAGTGTTGTTTACATGATGAATGTATGTTTTCTGTCCCGTGCCCTTGGTTTTATGCTACTTTACTGCATCGCTGCCAGTCACAACCACAATGTTATAAGCTAATAATGGTTTGTATGTAGTTTGCAACAATGCATTTGAATTTGTACACATTTTATGATCCAAATTCAAATAATAGTGAATTAGTACAATGTACAATTCATTTCTTTATTATTTCTTTTTTTTTGCTCATTTAGAATGTGAAATTTCATTTTTGGCATTTTTCTTTTATGTTATATAGATGTAAACAGGTGCATAATTCAATATTTCATTATTTTTGATTAGTTATCGTCTGCACTGCGTGCGAAATATTTATAACAAAACTAAGTTGGGGTGGCTGATACGATAACGCATGTTCTTCGCCACCCCTTCCCATTTGATTGGCTATTATAATTATGCTACTAAGCTTTAAACGATGTTGTATGAGGGAAAAACAATAAATGATTTGATTTGATTTGTTAGCTTAGGGAGTGGGAAGCATTTTCATCATATATATTGCATGATTTGACAGCGTCAAACACTTGTTATCATTTGTGATAACCAAATATTTGCATCTGCAAATTTGTGTCATCTAACGTTCCTACTTGTTGAATAAAATCATTAGAGAGTGATAATAATTTCCCACCAGGCAGCTGTCTTCAGGGATGAGAATGACAAATTGTAAAAAACTCTGAAACAGGCCGGGGGTTTTGGGGCCACCTAGGCCCCCAATGGAGTTCCAAGGGGAGCCAGCAACAAATTACAATTTTGTGACCATAGAGAGCCTCTAAGTGGACTTAAAATATCAATTACCTTGTTTCGTGCATAATTTAAAATACCCAACTATCAAGGATACATGATACCTAATTGTCTCAAAAACGCCTAAGTACTGGCCGCTCCTATGCAAAAGTATATAAAAACTGTCTGCAATTGACTCAAACAACTCCACACAATTGACTCTATATTTTTCTACATAAAGACATACACGTGGTTACACTGATGTACGTGATGTAAACAAAGTGACGGCCCTGCCAACTAGCGGTCAGCTTGTGAAATAATGTACTGTGTCCGTAAAAATGTTCTCAACGAATTCATGCGATATACAGAAATGGCACTACTGGTCTTGCAAAACCTGGGAATTCCGCGTATCCGCGGAAAATTCTCATTCCTGTGCCTTTTACCTATCTTGTAACGGAAAAAAAGGAAGGTAAATTGCAAAAGAGTCCACGGAGAGGTCGACTGCCACGCTCACCTCGTAGACGTCAAATCCGATGTGGAGCAACTCCCTTCCTTCGCGACGTTTCGCTCGCATGCCCTTCTGCATAACGGCGATGATGCAGGTGCACTTCTCATCCTCATCATCTTCGTCCGGATCGTTCAGAACGACTCTAAATTGCGGATTCGTGTGGAACGTGTCTAGGAACAGAAATAGAACAAACGTGGAGCAAATAATCACAAAAGAGGACATACTATTTTTCAGGAACGATTTACAGAGAAATAATCATTACCACAGAAACGCGATTTCATGTTCGTGCCACTAGCGCCTGCATTTCACAGAAACAGGCCCGCATCTTTCAATTCAGAGGTGTTCAGTTGTGACGTAGTGCACAAGTTCCAGAGCTCATGTGTGAGCACAGCGGTAAACTTGAAATTTGATTTTACACTCAAAATTTTTCAACTTTTTGTACATCGCATTGGCTGTTGTACAACAGCGCTATACCTCAATTTTTGCTTTTGAAAATTATGTTCAGTTGTGATGGCGTCAATAATTGGGCTAATTGCTTGTTAATTAAGTTTTTAACCTATTATTTAATTATTATAAATTCTTTGGCATTATTATAGGCATTAAAATGTATAGTTCCTAGCTGAAAGTGGAATAGAATATGAAAAATCACTGTAGTTTTTAAATTCATTATTGGTAATGACATCGTTATTACAAAAAAATTCAAGCTCAAGACTTCTTTTTCAATTTTTGTTGCAATACTTTGTCAAAAAAATCTCCTAAACCACACAGACATACCTTCCATTTTTTCCACAGCTTCCAAAACTCGTTCGGGTACCTGTTTTCCTTTAACTAACTATGTAATTAATACAGCTATTACTGTCAGCATCCGTACCACTGTTGTCGTAAGAACCTCCAGCACTGTAACTGACTTCCCAGCTGTTCTAACTGTTTTCCTTAACTAACTATGTAATTACAGTATATGCTCGCATATAAGCCGAATTTAGAACTATAAAATACAATACTGAAATCAGGGGGTCACCTTTTATGCGCATGAAACAAAATGAACACAAGGACAGACACTAATGCCAATTTTCCAGCCACACATTTTCATCGCTATCTGACTCTTTATTTGGTTGTGTGTCACCAGTGGTGTATTGGAGGGGGATCGTGGGGGATCGCCGCCCACCCACTTTTTTTTTTAGAAAAAATTCACATTTCAATAAATGTCTGCTTTTTGTATTCATTAGATAAAAAATATTAAAAATGTATACGGGTTTAATATTAAATCTACTTGTTTTCATTTTTTCAAAAAACGGTTTTAAATAATGTCAATTTCTTTCAAATTCGTGATTTAGCAATACACCACTGTGTGTCACCAGTTGCGAGCCATAACCAAGCTACAGCTAGTGGTGAAGCCGACGTCATCAGCCAATTGGTAGGCAGCGCATGGGGAGACGAGGGTCAGAGTATGTAACATAAAAGTAAGCATTTTACATCTTTGTAGTAAAAAATTTCTATGAACCAAAAATACCCAATTAACAAAATGTGACAAAAAGGGATCAATTTTGTTGATTGGGTATGGAGTGAAATTAGACAAGTTGGTGGTCGGCTTATATACGGGTTTTTGCAAAAACTGGCCATTTTAAAGCAGTTTTAGGGGGTCGGCTTATATGCGAGTATATACGGTAATACAGCTATTACTGTCAGCATCCGTACCACTGTTGTCGTAACAACCTCCAGCATTATAACCAACTTCCCAGCTGCTCTCTATAAGATTCATTTCCCATTTCGCGTGACACGGGGTGTCATACCAGACGTCGGGTCCCAGATTTGTCACCTCCAGCACTTGGAAATTATCCAGAAAATCATAGTAGCTCATCCTGAAACGATTAGGAAAAAGCAAACGACAAATTTAAGCTGCTCGCTGTGAACATCGGTTAAATTTTTCAAATTTCAATTTTTTTCAATTTCAAAACGTGCATTTATTTTCATATTCATGATATAAATGAGACAAACAAATGTATTTAATTATCACAATGGAAATAGGATGGTGAAGGACCCATCAAACATTTCGGCTGCAAATTACGCCGTGCACATTCAAGGCATTCAAGCACTCTGTGCTGATAGATGTTCATGCATCTTTGCAAAAGTGTCAGTGGAAAATGTAAAACCGATTAATAAAAGAGTTTATCCGTACGCCCTAACAAGCCTTCTTTTAATGTGCAAAGTAATCCAATTCCTTTAATTATATTTTCAAATGCTTAATTATAGCTCCACAGTTTATCATTTTCCCTGCACTATAACTACATCTTTGGCTTCTACGTAAATAGGTCTGTACACTTTAAGCTAACTTTACAATACATTTTCAGGCTTCATCTATGAAATTCGTTGCTCTTTTAGGGTTCCCACAGAATTTTACAATAAATTTTCCTGACACATATTGATTTTTCGTAACCAGAATTGTATTACCAGTATACATATTCAAACATTTTTGTGTATGGACATTCATACATATGCTGATATACAATGTGTTGGCACAGTTGCAGTAGAGCTAACAAAATTACACTAATGACATTAAATAAACTTTTTTAATTCAATCATTATTTTTGGAACAGAAATCGAAACTGGGAGACTGTCATAGCAAAATTTTATCTGAACACGAATCACTGAAAAATATGTTTGAAAAAATATCGGTTCACGGTGATTATTTTTGCATCCGTTCCCAATTTCGGTGACCTTTCGCCTTTTTCATCATTATCCCTAACTTTTTACTAAACTATCTTTTCCCCTGATTTTCCAGGATAACCAAGATTTTCCAGGATTTTCACTGACTGCTCGAACCCGGTGCTTATAAACTCATCACACTGAAGATGCCTGCCAGACTCTCAATTTTTCAATCTTTTAATTCAGAGGTGTTCAGTTGTGACATAGTGCACACGTTACAGAGCTCATGTGTGAGCACAGGGGTAAACTTGAAATCTGATTTCTCAACTTTTTGTACGACATGCAGTCAAAATGTTTGACATGTTTTTGGTAATTTAAATGTTTTTAAGCTTTTAACAAGTTGTTTCTTTCAATAGTCACCAGGTGGCAATTGAGTTACAGAACTTTATGGTGCCTGCCGTCGAGCACTTCATCAACTATGATCATGATAACAATGACTACGGCGATGACGTTTATTTAGCCTACCAAAATTCTCCGTCTGTCTCACAAGTCAAACCCACTTTCCGTTTCTCCTCCTCGCTCAACAGTCGCCAGTGAGACGAACTGAATAAGAACAAATAAAGAAAAATTATAGACAAACAAAAGAGTTAATTCATCACCACCTGCATACAAACTGGATTGTCTATTACTGATTAACTCTTTCAGTCCCAAATTATTTTTTAATAAGAATTATTTGGCTTGGTACTTTTGTTCAGTATGTCCATCTTGTTTACACATAATAATAATTGTTTTCTACCTGTGCCCGCGTGCTAAATATAGCCTGTATCCCACGAGATACAT
>JAQGDQ010000318.1:0-60000 GCA_030141605.1 Tubiluchus corallicola | reverse complement strand
TCCCATCACTGAGCCGCTGGCGCGACTAAAGCTGGGTTTCCTAAACCTAGGTCAACTGTAGAAATAAACTGCCCGGAGGTCAGCTGAAACGACGCGGCTCTGGGCTCTATTCATTAGTCATGCAAAGTACTATTCAGCAGACATACCAAAGCACAAGCAGTTATGCTGTAAGCGTGTCCAGCAATCAACCCACTAGTCATCTTGGCTTCTATAATACCAGGTGTAGGCTGCAAAACACAAATCAATTTTTTAGCAGTTTTCACAAAAGGCAGAAGCATGACGAGAAGCAATTTTATGAACTATGAACTATGAATTTATTTTCACACATCAAAATACAATATTGTACACATTAATAAACGATAAATAAAATGATTTGAGTAGTGCGAGGTGAGTGCACGACCATACGGTCATTAACACACTCACCTTACTTAAATGAAAAAATTATTAAAGTTATGCGTGCTTTTGTAGATGACTTAATGTAATTGATGTAATAAAGTAAATGATGTAATAATAGCAAGGAAACATAAGGAAAACATAATATGTAATTACGATTTTGATATAGGCTGCGATGAATGAACAATTTCATTTAAATTGATTTATACCTTTTAAAAATGCGCAAACTCACAATCCAATGAAAGGCTAATAAACATTTCTGCGCACGGCATCAAAAAATTGCTCGCTTGCAAAATAAGGCTGCGAAAAATGCTCAACTTTTCATTAGTTTGCGGGAAAGACGTTCGTCTGGTTCTTTCGATTGAAATTGCAAGTTAATTAGTGGAAAAAAGTTGTTCTGTTTGTTTTCTACATAGGAAGAACTGTGTAGTGCTTATTATTTATATAGTTTTTTCATAAGAGTTTCTTTTTATAGTTTAGTTCATTTATTTCCACTCTGCATCTAACAGTCATAGTAAAAATACAGATAATTTCACTGAAGTAAATATAAATATAAATGCAACATTATCCAGAAATTACAAAAGAGATATACATGTGCAAATTACATTACAAAATAATTTTGATGCATACAGTTTGAGCGATTAAAACATTGCGTTTTTAAGACTGGAAAGTCCTAGAAACTTCATATTAATGTTTGTGGACATTCATATTAAAGTTTGTGGACATTCATATTAAAGTTTGTGGACATTCCTATTAAAGTTTGTGGACATTCATATTAAAGTTTGTGGACATTCATATTAAAGTTTGTGGACATTCCTATTAAAGTTTGTGGACATTCATATTAAAGTTTGTGGACAGTCATATTAAAGTTTGTGGACATTCATATTAAAGTTTGTGGACATTCATATTAAAGTTTGTGGACATTCATATTAAAGTTTGTGGACATTCATATTAAAGTTTGTGGACATTCATATTAAAGTTTGTGGACATTCATATTAAAGTTTGTGGACATTCTTATTAAAGTTTGTGGACATTCATATTAAAGTTTGTGGACATTCATATTAGAGTTTGTGGACATTCATATTAAAGTTTGTGGACATTCATATTAAAGTTTGTGGACATTCTTATTAAAGTTTGTGGACATTCTTATTAAAGTTTGTGGACATTCATATTAAAGTTTGTGGACATTCATATTAGAGTTTGTGGACATTCATATTAAAGTTTGTGGACATTCTTATTAAAGTTTGTGGACATTCCTATTAGAGTTTGTGGACATTCATATTAAAGTTTGTGGACATTCATATTAAAGTTTGTGGACATTCATATTAAAGTTTGTGGACATTCATATTAAAGTTTGTGGACATTCTTATTAAAGTTTGTGGACATTCATATTAAAGTTTGTGGACATTCATATTAAAGTTTGTGGACATTCATATTAAAGTTTGTGGACATTCATATTAAAGTTTGTGGACATTCTTATTAAAGTTTGTGGACATTCTTATTAAAGTTTGTGGACATTCATATTAAAGTTTGTGGACATTCATATTAAAGTTTGTGGACATTCATATTAAAGTTTGTGGTCAGTCATATTAAAGTTTGTGGACATTCTTATTAAAGTTTGTGGACATTCATATTAAAGTTTGTGGACATTCATATTAAAGTTTGTGGTCATTCATATTAAAGTTTGTGGTCATTCTTCATTAGAAATATGGCAGGAACTCTGCTATACAGGTGACTAAGCTTGAAGCTGATGAAGATAAAATTTTAGAAGATGCAGCAAGTGAAGACAAAATGGATGTCTTAGAATTAAACAGTGAACATCGTTAGGTTATTATAAAAATTTTCACAAAACTTGATAAACCGAACATAAACAATATAGTGCAATAGTGGAAAGCTTCTCCTTATCCTTCGTGCATTCACATATCTATGCCAACTTGCCGCAGAACTTGTTTTTCTACTAACAGGAGCACCTCAGTTACCAGCTGGTCATTCTGTCCAGTTAGTAACACATGTTAAGCAAAACTTTCATGGGGTATTTTTTTACCCCCGCATGTTCTTTAGTCGTTTTTTGTCGCTTGTCTACAAAATACTTAGCAACCGTACGAAATTGTTGTTGCTATGTATATTTTAAAAGAGCAAATTGAAGTTACGTTTATATCCAGTAGATGGCTCTTCCTGACGAAGATTTGGTCTTGTCAACAGAAAAAAATACAAAGCAAAATGACTGCTTCCAAGAGCTACAACCGGAGTTAGAAAATACAAGTTTTTTTTTTACAATTGCAGTACTAGTTTCTAGACAGAAAAGTGAGTAAGAAGTTATAAAATTAAATTTTTAGTTTTTTTGGACATTTTCTGATAATTTCATGCTAGCATATAAAAGTCCAATATATTTAGCGTTTGTTTTCTTAAAAAATAAAAAATCGATATTTGACCAAATATAAAAACCCCTTGGCCGGCTAAGGGGATAAAACATATGCAGCTTATGAGTATAATTTATGACTTTTGCAGGTTGAAAAACCGCTCAACAATTTGAGCAGAAAGTGGCCAACCAAAAATATACTTCATTGAAATCACTTACAAGACTTATTGCATATACATTATTACGTTTTACCACAGCACATAAATCTACAGTAGTTCCAAAAATCTGCTCTTAATCTGTTCACACTTTAGCAAAATTTACGTACGTCATTTGAAACACCCAGCATGCCATGTCGTTCCAAAGATTTTTTCATCAAAAGAAATAAATCGGCGGGCACTTCGTTCCTAAGGTCGTAATACTGCGTGACGCCGCCGGTAAAGTCCGTCATTGCCTCGCTTTGCCAGCCTCCGTCGAGGGCCTCGTAACAGCCGTGCATCCTGTAAAGAAACAAAGTCTCAAACGAAGCGCTCCACCTAGTGTGTGTTAGGGTGCGAACACAGCTAAAGCATGTAAAATCACGCTTGTTGTCAGCGCCGATTCACGCTGGTTGATGCACATAACAGATGAGGGGGGGGGGAGTCAGAAAGCTGATTCGTCTGCTATGCACTGCCTTTTCGTTCATCAGAATGTTTTTTTACGTAACTCGTTGTCAAAAACTGCACAGAAAAGAAAACTAATTTGGGAGCACTCAATAGAGGTACAAACCCACGCATTCACATAATTAAAGGCAACATGGGGAAAATTTATTTTGACCATGTGACCTCGACTTTTGACCTGTATCTTGGAAACGTATTGCACAAAAACAGGCGCTGCACCGAGTGTACCTCAGTACCTGTATTTTCAAGGATTTTCCCTGAACATGGGAACCCTGATCAATTTGTTAAAATTTATAGGTCTGTTGTACAAATCTATAGCTCTAGGTGTCCACCATTTTCAAGGCAAAACTACACTCATATCTCGGTTTGCCGGACCTCGGTTATACGGATATCGGAAAATTCGGACAAAATCTGGGCTGTTAAAAGTCTGCATAATTCGGGCACAGTCGTATTTGCTGACCGCTAGTTGGCAGGCCGTCACTTTGTTTACATCACGTGCATCAGTGTAACCACGTGTGTTGATAAAAATTTAGAATTACGCGGAGTTATTTGAGTCAATTGCCAACAGTTTTTATATATTTGTGCATAGGAGCGGGTCGTACTTAGGCGTTTTTGAGGCAATTAAGCGATTGATTTCACATTTCCGTGAGTCTAATACACAGAGCCTGTTATGTTAGCTTAGTATCGGTAAGTACGGACAATCGGCAGATTAGGACTGACGCTTTTCTTCGACAAATCGACATATGAGTGTCCAGACAAAGTTGCTGCTTCTTTCATAATCTGGTACAGAGTTTCACTTTTCTAATGGGTAGATGGAGCCACCACTCTTGAATCAACTGTGACCATTATCCCAAAACTGTGAGAAGTGTTGCTAAGGTCACAAACGAATAGGTTATGAATATTGAAAATACCTATCTTTCTTTTAATTCCACAATACATACTTAGCAAAAGCCTTTTCCAGTAGAGCAGTCCAGAATTCATTTTCTGACCCAGAGTGTAAAAAGAACAATTTTCCTGCATGTGTGGGCAAGCGGTCATCCACAATAATGTCCACCCAAGTGCCGAAACGCCAGAATTGGAAATGGAAGGCCCCGCAGTAGTCTTCCTCTGCAAAACTTTGGTCGGAAGGAATGACCCTTCCAAGTAATCGAGGATTCAAAGCCAACGTAGCAACAGCAGCCAAGAACCAACAATCACCTAGATTAATGAATTTTAATTAATTGCTCAAACGTCTAATACAGTGGTTCTTAACCTGGGTTCGATCGAACCCTTAGGGTTCGGTGAGTCGATCTCAGGGGTTCGGCAGAGCCTCCGCAGCGGAGGTCCAGACACACTTGAATTATCGTGTAATTTCGTGATGACACACACGCCCCGCTTGGCCATCACTGGCTGCAGATGATCATGCTACACTGCTTGGCCAATCAGCGCTGCGGGGAATTTAGTGCGCGCTCAGTAGTCAACGTGTGACTGTCGTTGTAGTACGTCGTGTGATTTCTTTAATATTTTAAAAAACATATCTGTGTCTTGAATTTGAAAAAAATCATATTTTATTTTTCACTAAAGAGGGGTTCGGTGAATGCGCATATGAAACTGGTGGGGTTCGGTACCTCCAACAAGGCTAAGAACCACTGGTCTAATATGAATTAAATGCTATATTATGTTATCGACGTCTGCCTAAAGTAGCTTTTCACTTTCTAAACAGGATAGGGTTCTCTGTAGAACCACAATTTTCTATAGAGACTACCACGTTTTTATAATCCTACACACATAACTTTAAAAAATGTATATGTATGCATACGATACAGGTACAGATTGCGTAAAATAAGGCATCATTGATAAATCTCTAGAGCTGATGTCAACATAGTGCAATCTATTATCTTTCTTCCTACCATTTCCACTAACACATCCTTCTACCCTTCCTGTGTGCTCTAACCTTTCTCCCAGTTCTTTTTTTTGTTCACTCATCCATTCTGTTTTTATCGGTTTCACATGACAGTGGGCTTATACAAGCCTTTGCTTCTCTAGCCCACTGCAGTACAATTATTCTTTTACGATAACGATAGTGTATGAAACATAACAATTTAATACAGTATGATGTAATAATTTTGATGTCACTGTGTGCTTAATGTCACTATATTGTACCGAATGTGATAATAATAATAAATAAATAAATAAAATAGATAAAATAATCCTATACACATAACTTTAAAAACATACATGTATGCATACGATTTAGAAGAGTTAGTATGACGTACAATGAGAGCAAACGCTACAACCACCCTCCTTGTTCAACGATAAAGAAGCTGATGAGAAGTGGGTAAAGGAGTAAAAAAATGCTCAAAACAGGGCAGCTTTGTTAGGAACACTTCAGACGAATAACATAATTGACTGTATTCTTCTTAAATGTAAATTTTTTGGATGCACTTTCTGAAAGCATAACTAAACAGTTGCTACTACTGCCACACACTGCCTGAACAGCTGACTCACACAGTAAATAAACCGCCCGAAGCTCGGCTGAAACAACGCTGCTCCGTGCTCCAGGCATAAATAAATGTGTCAGACTGCTTGTTTGTGGCCAATAATTACAAATAATCTAAAGGACAAATCATTATTCCTACGTAAGACCCTCAAGACAGGCAAGACTGAGACTAAGACTAATATAAATCATTAACAAACATCCAAACAATATTTTTTGATGAAAGTAGAGCGGGACCAATTTGTTTCTGCATCTTCACTCACATAATGACGACTTAAAAGTAAACTGTGAAAATAACCGACTACGACACATTGAACTTCACTTATCATTTGAATATTCTACTTGCGCCAACTGTGCTAACTGTGTCGACAAACTTTGTCAATTAAAGGAAAACTGTACTCAATCCTAAACTAAAGAACAAAACAATCTATCCTATAAAATACTGAAAGGGAACATACATTTTTTAAAAAAATGGTTTACATGAAAGAATTATCCCACATTCACATGGCTAGTTTTTCAGATTGTGCCATTCGATAGTTAGACGGGCCTGCACTTGGAAATCGTGTTGCACGAAAAACAGATGCTGGACCACTCATTTCAGTGTGGTTCAGTTGTGATGTAGCAGACACGATCAAGAGCTCATGTGCGGCGAACACAGCAAGAAACTCGAAGTTTAAATTTTTATATATAAAATTTACCGAGGTTTTGCACTGAAAGTTGTATAACACTGTACTTCAATTTTCACTTTTGCAAACATGTGCAACATGCTCACGGAACGTTTGGGTTGCTGACAGTTTGTGTTGTCAGAGTTTGTTGAAAGTTGAATGTTCAGTTGTATTATCATCGCTTAGTATCGTCAGCCTTTAATTAAGTCCTTAGCCTACTACTTAATTATGAGAACTACTTAGGTGTGTTAAAACGTATACTTCTTACCGTACTTCATGATTTAGGATGTGATCTGAAAAAAATCATACTGTTTTGCTTTAGAAGGTTAACAAACTGGAGTTGCTTCATTTTAAAGTTTTTTGTTACGTAAACTTTAGGAAAATTTTGAGTCAAATCACAAAAGTTTACATTTTGATTCCTATTTATAAACAAACAAGCTTTTACCCATTTTTCCTTGAATTATGTCGAATCTGCTGGCCCCTTCAACAAATATTTTTGGATCGTTGCATATTTCCTGCAAAATTATTCATAAAATGCAGCATGACAAATAAACATATGTACTGGGCAGAACTTGGCATGATAAAAAAACATTTGTGTGGGGCAGAACTTGGTATGATAAATAAACATTTGTGTGGAGCAGAACTTGGCATGATAAATAAACACTTGAGTGGGGCAGAACTTGGCATGATAAATAAACATTTGTGTGGGGCAGAACTTGGCATGATAAATAAACATTTGTGTGGGGCAGAACTTGGTATGATAAATAAACATTTGTGTGGGGCAGAACTTGGCATGATAAATAAACATTTGAGTGGGGCAGAACTTGGCATGATAAATAAACATTTGAGTGGGGCAGAACTTGGCATGATAAATAAACATTTGAGTGGGGCAGAACTTGGCATGATAAATAAACATTTGTGTGGGGCAGAACTTGGCATGATAAATAAACATTTGAGTGGGGCAGAACTTGGCATGATAAATAAACATTTGTGTGGGGCAGAACTTGGCATGATAAATAAACATTTGTGTGGGGCAGAACTTGGCATGATAAATAAACATTTGAGTGGGGCAGAACTTGGCATGATAAATAAACATTTGAGTGGGGCAGAACTTGGCATGATAAATAAACATTTGAGTGGGGCAGAACTTGGCATGATAAATAAACATTTGAGTGGGGCAGAACTTGGCATGATAAATAAACATTTGAGTGGGGCAGAACTTGGCATGATAAATAAACATTTGTGTGGGGCAGAACTTGGCATGATAAATAAACATTTGAGTGGGGCAGAACTTGGCATGATAAATAAACATTTGAGTGGGGCAGAACTTGGCATGATAAATAAACATTTGTGTGTGGCAGAACTTGGCATGATAAATAAACATTTGAGTGGGGCAGAACTTGGCATGATAAATAAACATTTGTGTGGGGCAGAACTTGGCATGATAAATAAACATTTGAGTGGGGCAGAACTTGGCATGATAAATAAACATTTGAGTGGGGCAGAACTTGGCACGATAAATAAACATTTGTGTGGGGCAGAACTTGGCATGATAAATAAACACTTGAGTGGGGCAGAACTTGGCATGATAAATAAACATTTGTGTGGGGCAGAACTTGGCATGATAAATAAACATTTGTGTGGGGCAGAACTTGGCATGATAAATAAACATTTGAGTGGGGCAGAACTTGGCATGATAAATAAACATTTGAGTGGGGCAGAACTTGGCATGATAAATAAACATTTGTGTGGGGCAGAACTTGGCATGATAAATAAACATTTGAGTGGGGCAGAACTTGGCATGATAAATAAACATTTGAGTGGGGCAGAACTTGGCATGATAAATAAACATTTGAGTGGGGCAGAACTTGGCATGATAAATAAACATTTGAGTGGGGCAGAACTTGGCATGATAAATAAACATTTGTGTGGGGCAGAACTTGGCACGATAAATAAACATTTGAGTGGGGCAGAACTTGGCATGATAAATAAACATTTGTGTGGGGCAGAACTTGGCATGATAAATAAACATTTGTGTGGGGCAGAACTTGGCATGATAAATAAACATTTGTGTGGGGCAGAACTTGGCATGATAAGTAAACATTTGTGTGGGGCAGAACTTGGCATGATAAATAAACATTTGAGTGGGGCAGAACTTGGCACGATAAATAAACATTTGAGTGGGGCAGAACTTGGCATGATAAATAAACATTTCTGTGGGGCAGAATTTGGCACGATAAATAAACATTTGTGTGGGGCAGAACTTGGTACGATAAATAAACATTTGAGTGGGGCAGAAGTTGGCACGATAAATAAACATTTGTGTGGGGCATAATTTGGCACGATAAATAAACATTTGTGTGTGGCAGAACCTGGCACGATAAATAAACATTTGTGTGGGGCAGAATTTGGCATGATAAATAAACATTTGTGTGGCAACTCGTTCCATCATGTGTCAATTAAAATCCAATTTCTGATGTTTAAGCATTTAGCGTTGGACAAAACTGATTCTGAGTATAATTTAGACAATCGTGAGGTTTTTTTAAAAAAAATTGTGAAGACAGAATTCCGTGAACTTGCAGACAGCATGTCTAAAAATTCGTGAGATTCCTCTGTAGTTTGATAAACAAGGTAAAAGCAAATATGCATATTACCTTGGGCCTCAGCCATTTAATTTTTTTCTGTGGTTTTTGGGTAAAATATATAGATTTGTCCTCAGCTGGGAAATCAGGGTCTTCCCACAGGCTGCCGGATTCAAGCAGTTCGTGTTTGAGATCCTAAAAAAAGCAATTTATTTTAGATGAAATGATCCAACAATACCTACATATTGTAGGTTAGATTGCTAAGTGTCTTGCACTGAAATTACAAAGCTAAACATACTTAAAAGCAGACAAGATAATTTTTCATATACTACCTCATTTTCAAGTCCGATAAAAAGTAAACATTTTAACACGATTAATACTGCAAAAGTGTTTCTGATAATTAAATAATAGATTAAAAACTTAATTAACGGCGAGAGAGCAACTATTGATGACATCACAAACTAACAATTTTCAACAGCAAAAATATTCTACGAGCGTGTTCCACGTGTTTGTGAAAGCCAAAATGGAAATACAGTGCTACTGTAAGATATTCAGTGTGTTGTACTAAAACTAGGCCAGTTTTACGATAAAAATTTAAATATACTGCTGTGCTCACTCATGAGCTGTCGAACATGTGTAGCTCATTACAAACTAGCACATCTGAACTGAGAGGTACAACACCTGTTTTTTGTGCAATGCATTTCTGAAATGCACGAGCTAGTGCCCATCTAGCTAATGAATAGTCAAATGCATGTAACAGCAAGGAACTAGTGGCGTGAACATGAAATTGTGTATGTGTGGTCATAATTCTTTCATGTGTCATTTTTGAAAAAATAGTATGTTTCCTTTAAATATTTTAAAGAATAGATTGTTTTGACCTACAGTTTAAGAATGGGTCCGGTTTTGCTTTAAATAAGTCTTCAAAGTGAGGGCTAACAGGTGAAGGCTAAGATGCACAAAAAATTATAAATGAAGTTACTTCTGGAAAGTGACTACAAGTAACTCTTGCTTGACCTTCCCTTATGGTAACTGTCAGCTACTGAACTTCTTGAAGCACCAGCAACAAGGCAAAAAACCGCCTTTGCCAAGTTGCCGTCACAGACTCACCATTGTCAATGTACTCATAGGATAATCTTTACATGGTAGCAATAAACCATATCATATGACAAATGCTAGTAAGTACAACTAATTAAGAAAATGCATAAGAACCCTAATTATGCTTAATTATGCATAAGACATAACTAAAAAAGACAAGAAACAGAGGGAATAAATCAGCAAACCATCAGTACTTGCTAGTCATTGCAAGAATAAGGAATACTGCTGCTTGCTTACACTGTATGACTTGTTGCGTCGTTCGGAAGATTCCTTTCCCAAAGTGGAGACACGCAGCGGTCTAGCATGACTGCCCAAGTCACCGCTCCTGATTCCCGGTTGGCCATATTTGCGTGGCAAGAGGCGCCCAGGTTTTCGACCCTGGGAAGTGCTGCTTAGCTGCGTGCCTGAAAACTGCAAAGAAAGCATTGGTGAAGCATAATTAAAAATGCCATAGAATGCACTCTTAAAGTTGCTTAAAATAGGGAGAAGAATGAAATTGCAGAGCTGTCACGGTGTGTACCTAGCAACCACAGTTAAGCAATGCTGAGTCTGCAGGTTTCTCAGACAACTCTTAATTTTTACCTGTCCTGGACCATTTAACTCACTAGTTAATCCAGAGCTCCTGGTCTTGTTTTCAAATGAATTAAGAACCGGCTTAGAATCTTGCTTTACTTAGATGAAAGGACTATATATATAGTCACTTAGCATGTTGGGTTTATGAATTTAGAAAGATATATCAAATAAATTTGCAAAACCATAGTCTATTCACTTGAAAACTATTCACTATTCACTTATACTTTTGACAGTGATATGCTTTTTATCAGCTGTACAAAATGGAAGAACTCAAGCGTGAAATGATCTCGACTCATTAGTGTAGCGATTTTACTAATTACACGATACGCTTACTAATTACACGATAAGTCCTTTAAACATTTTCGAAATAACCCTAACTTCCGGAAGCCTCAGCTTTTCCTTTAATATTCTGATTGTCAACTTCTCAGATTTGTGCCATCAAGCACATGAGATAGGTTACAACAAAATACTAAATAGTAAAAAAATTTCTCAGCATCTTTGCTGGAACGCAAAAAGTTAATTTCGGGAGCAATAACGGCATAATCTGTAATGTGCAGGCTGTGATAGGATTGTCTCTGATATAGCAAACAGTTTTAATCACAATGCTCAATGCTAGAAAAAGAACCAGATTGATCCAGACTGCACTACCCTTCACATGGGCACAAAAACATTAAACCAAACATGTGCCAAGTTAACTTGATAACAAGTTGAGTTGTTAAACACCCAGGGAAATACCCCAAAAGCAACTGTGACAATCGCTATCATACTAATTAGGTCCGAAAATTCCTAGGACCACTGCTATTTTCGGCACAAGGGGCGAAAACGACCTTTTGTTTAAATACTTAAAAACCCGGGCTTTTGCTGTAATGTAGTCTGAAGCTTGATAATAGCAATCCTTACATTGTAGCATAAAAATTGAATTTACTTCAAAACTCACCTCAGCAAAAGAAGTGTTATCCATGATTACTTCCACCAACAAGTATAACTTATAAAATTCATAATTGCAGGGCTGTTACAGTAGCCTAAGCATGGGCCTGAGATTGCTCTCGAACTCGCCAGTCAACAGGAATGATACCAAAAATACACTTGAATTTTAGAATAGTTTAAATATAAACAATTCTTTGTAAAAAATTAGTGTAATTCTGGAATATTTTGAATTATAACGACAGTCGATAACAGCCGACAGCAGCAGCCACACAACACGCGAATGATGCACGTTTGAACGACCAAAAAATCCCACCAGGTGGCAGACTCACAAAAGATTCTTAACAAACGTGTTAGTGAATCCGGCCACTGGGGAGCAATATAAGAAAGTCATAGAAAGGAAAATAGACTAAACATAACTATCTTCATAATACTTATAGTGATCGGTATCGGAATTGGATAATTTTATCAACGTAAGCTTGAAACTCAATGCACTATTGCACAGTATGAAAATAAATTAAAAAGAATAGGTATAGCTACATTAGCTTTGAACAGCTATGTGGTCAGCTAGTTGACGTATACAAACACTGATCTGGAGTTTACAGCAGCGATAATGATTGTTTTGTTAAATTTGAAGCACAGCGCACAGCAAGATCAGGTTCTATTCTTCATAAATCAAGAACTGGACAGAAAACTGGTAAATGTACGACTTTCTTTCTTGTACAATGCTAGAGATCTGGAACAGATTACCCTGTGATGTGAGAACAGCAACATGCATCTGTAAATCTTTTAGATCGAGGCTAGATGGACACTATCAACATCGTCCATTGAAATTTAATCATCGTGCTAATTGGAATATGCTTGTAACAAGGATGTTGGATTATAATGAGAAAACCTGTCAGAGATACCACCTACTCTGAATAGTAGTGGAGATTTACTACTACTGCTGCTGCTGCTGCTGCTCCTGCTATTACTACTACTACTACTACTACTACTATGACTATAAATTATTTATTTAAGTTTGTAATAAATAATTTATATAGTTACTTTCTTTATGGATGCTGATGCTAATAACGATGATGTTGGTGGTAGCAGCAGTGGTAGCAGCATCAGCTCACAGATACCTTGTGACTGTGACAATTGAATGAAGTCAAACACATAAGCAAATTATGAGCCCGGTCAGACATTGTAATTATGACCATTTTATGAGCTCACTATATGACCTCATGATTTCAATGGGATTTTGACTGCCATATGACCCTCATGCTTATGACTTCTTATGAGCCCAAAATGAAAATGTTTGACCTAATGTTGAGTAGGGGTGAGCATTCTCTAGCAGAAAGCGAATTCGAATTGAGATCGAACGATTTTCGAACAAGTTTTCGAACCACCAGCAAAAATTAGTCTTACAAAAATCATGCATATCACTAGATTTTGTTCTGCAATAAAATGACTAGTAATTTCTTTAAAATTGTGTGCAGAAATCACAGCTAAATTATGTTAATTGCATGATGTTTCAATCATTTTAGTGATAAAGAACATGTGTGATTGAAGTGCTGAATTATTCGAATCTATAGTTTTGGATTCGAATCGAGTTCGAACTAAAAAAACTCGTTCGAATCGAATTCGAGCATTCGAATTCGATTTGAACGTTCGAACTCGAACATTCGATGCTCACCCCTAATGTTGAGCTTAAGTCCTGATTGGGTAGAGTGCGGAAATCAACTGCAATACTTAACTAATGCTGGAACCTGAAGTCTTGGACAAAGGAAAATGAAAATTGTTAGAAAAAATACAGAATTAAAACATTATGCAGAATCTTGGATTGAAGAAAACTATTAATTTTCATATTGGGGTATAATGGGAGAAACAGGAATATGGCCAATGATAAAATAGAGTCATGAACAGAAAACTAATGTTTTTACATAGTTTAGTCAATACCAACGATGAAAGAATTGCAAGAAAAGTTTTGTGCAGAAAGAACGAGATTATGAAAAACGTTGGTATGAAGTAATTAAGAAAATAATGATCAAATATGCACTTTAAGAGGGTCTTGTCTATGATGGAAAGGGCGCAGCGAAATCATCGAATCACCGAGCTACAGATTGCAGAATATACTATTGTGGTTGAGTTAGGTTACGCAGGTCTCTGATTGGGTCCGTAGATGTATAATCACTGGCTGAGTGACTTCAATCTTGCTAGCTGAAGATTTCCCATGGTGACTGAAGACTTTTTTTGAAGCATCATCATTGCTGTGTTTTTCTGTTGCCAAGCTCAGATCTTCGTCCAGAAGAGCCCAGTATTGGATTTAAACATAACTTCAACATGTTCTTGCAAAGTCCATAGCAACCACCAGTTCATACGATTGCTAAGTGTTCTGCTGCAAGGTGACGAAAAACAATGGCAAACTTTAACTGCGATTTTCTTGAAGTTACTTTTGTCAGTGGGTAGCCTGCACCTCAACTTCAATGTGGAGATTATCTTAGCTTAGAAATAACGTAGAGCGATGAGCTTGGTATTAAAATGATTCTTATGAAATGGAGATTCAGAGTATGTGAATAAATAGAAAAACTTAGTTGCCGACTTTGGACGTTTTGGGTATGCTAGAACACACAAGTTTTTGGGGAAATTACTAAAACTGCACGAGACAGGATAATTTGGAATCAGATAATTTACTGTATAATCTGTATTAAGCCTAAGCACTTTATTTCATTAAACCCAGGTCCTTATTTTTCCAGGTCAGGAAAATTCTTTGCTTTCCCGTGAAAATGAAGCAGGGATGACAGAAGGCATAATGGTGTGCACATACGTCGATTATGATGCGGCGCAAACATTAGCGGATCACACGCATGCGGCACACTGTATGATCTATGCACGTCATGATGGACGCTTCTTAAAATTTCCACAGAAAGCGGCCATTCTGGTAAGAAATATTAAGCTTGTAACAGTTACCTTAGAATACCTTAGAATAAGGTACCTTAAAGTACCTTTTTTGAGTTTGAAGAATTAGAATTTAGAATTTATTGCTAGATTTACCATGAGCATACAATGATAATTTTGCAGAAAGCATAACAATAATTCAAATATTACAAAAAAAAACATTAATTTCATTTTTATTGAGACTACTGGTATGCCTCTGGACAACACCAGGAAGAAAATCTTGTGTTGGTGCTGCCCAGATTAATGGTAAATTTGAAATTTGAGAAACAAAACAGATGTGCATTAAATGATTGCTCTCTCTCACACTCACTCGCTCACATGCATGCACACACATGCACACGCGCGCACACAGACACTTGCTCACTCGCTTACACACACACTCACTCGCTCACATGCACAACACACACACGCACACACACACGCATGCGCACCCACACATGCATGCGCACACACACATACACACACACACACACACACACACACATGCTCACTCATTCACTTGCTCACACACACCACGCACACACACACCACACACACACACACACACACACACACACACACACACACACACACACACACACACACACACACACACACACACACACACACACACCTTCTTCCAGAATGAGGACAAAGTGCAAAAGGTAGAAATTCAGCATGTTGATGAGGAATACATGAATGACAAATGTTAGTACGATGATGTTATGACACCGATTAAGTCATGATAATATTTCCAAAGCATAAATGCAGCCAAAATATGAATAAAATAAAAAGAGGCGCAAGTAATTGCCAATTATATTATATAGTTTTCTAGTGATGAATTGACAGTTGTGAGTATTTGCATGTACATGCTGTGAAGTAATGTTGGTATATATATATATACATTACACATTCACACATTCAAAGTGATTTTTCGGAATATGTGGCAAATATATGTGATTAAGGTTTTTCTTTAGTTTATGAATTGACACAGGGGTTTTAATGTATTCAGGTAATTTATTCCAAGTTATTGGCGTTACCTTTTAACGGATTGTTATTGATTTTTCTTGCATATGCTTCCTAGTTAAATTTTGCCTTAGTTTTTATTTTGAAACCAGTTTGAATCATAAGGGAACAGACATATTGCTAATAATTTCACTATCAAATCTTAAAGCAAAAGTCAAGTCTTTCAGAAAGTTTAGCTTATTCTAATATTTGAGAAAAATGTTAGAAAGATTCAGCAATGAAATTGTGATAAGCGCCTCGTGTAATTAATAATTTCAATTTAAAATCGCGATCACTTCACGCTTGGGCGCTCTCATTTTATTGAAAAATGGCGTCATCTGGTTACCGTGCGATATAAACAGTTATTCTGCCAGGTGCTTCAACAATCTTTTTTGACTTATAGAGCAAACTGTATAAACTAAGTAATTCACCTGGTACCTACTGTATGCTCGCAAGTTTACATGTGTATCTGAAAATCAACAAAAGTCTGTAAATTAATTACATTTACGTAATTAATGAATACTGTCTACAGTATAATCCTGTGGTTTAAAGCTATGTAAGTACCTTAATCTTGGTCATAATTGATCAAATGACTAATTTTTACATAAGCACTGTCTAATACGACGCTAGAATAACTGAACTTCTGACTGAACTGTAGAAATTTCTCAAGGCGTACCTTCATCACAGCTTGCCTCCACCGCATTCATTCACGCTGCCCAGCAGACGCCAGCTTACGTCATTTTTTTCATATATGCGGGCATCAACGTTCATTTGGCGGGAGATAAAAAATATTTAAATTTCTTTTACATTTTTAAGCAAAGCATTCTATGCGCGTCTCTGATGTGGTGATTTCATTTTTTTCATTGTATATTAAAATGCAAGAAATGTTGTTCGAGGGTTGGTTCTTCCTTTAAAGGAAAATACGATGATTTTTCATGTACCACCTCATTTTCAAGCACGGTAAAAGTATACATTTTGACACAATCAATGCTGCCATTTGATTTACAACATTTATATAGCTATTATTATATATGCTATCAAATGTAGTTCGCATTGAAGTGCGCATAAAACTAACGCATGTGATATTTTAGTTGGATAGATATTGGACTGAATTCGACTCAGGGGGTCGAACTCCAAGATAGTATTGCGGTCTTGATATTGCACATGATGAAGATCCATTATACTATCATTGTGTAACCGGTTACTGAACTATAAATGTTAATGTCAATTACAAATGTTATGTTAATTAAGTAAGTTAATGTCTGTAAACTAGTACCTTATACCTGTTATAACATGTCATTTAACTCTCATAAAATAAAATACACAAAAACTACACTGTACGGAGTTTATTAACAGCACTGATAAAAATAGGGAACCAAAATACACATGCACAAAAAATAACTAACTAACTCAGTAACAGCACTACACCCGAGGAGCACCTGTGTCAGAAATCAAGGTTGTAGTGACCTCTACACGCTTTTATACTGACATTCCAGGTCAGCTGGCTTCTCACACCACGTGTAGGCCCAAACAAGACGTATGTACCTACAAGAAAGGGGTGAGTCGCTGCTGACGTGGAAGCAGGGTGTGTAGAGGGCCCTACACCTGACCCGACACAGGTGCCTCTGTAGCAATATTTTATTTCTGAAAATCAATTTTTTACACGAAAATTACAAAATCAACGTGTATCCGATGACTTTATCAGCGGGTAGAACTCGGGTAACGATTTTCAGATTATATTAACCATTTTACCCAACATAGCTGCCCAAGGTCAAACTCTAAAGGCCAAGAGATCGATGATGTTTGCTGCATTCGGGGAAATTTGCTGCTTATCTGAAGTTCAGTTCAGAAACATTAAACGCGTGAGAAACAAATAATAAAATTACGTAAAGCATTTTTTTGTATTTACTTCATTATCTATTCAGTATAACCAATAGAATTACAATTTCAATATTCTGTTTATAAGTTTGACATGCTTCTACACTGAGTGCTATGAGTGTAGCTCAAGCAAATTCAGTAAAAGCTTCAAGGTACATCCAACATGGATTGCATATGACTTAGCTACAGCAGATGAACAGAATACACAACAGCGCGGAAAACTAATAGGTGAACAAAAAAAGTAAATATGCTAGTAATGTTAATTATGACGACAAGGTTGATGATATTAGCAATGATAGCTACAAGATGGTTATAATACGAATCGGTAATAATAATGATAATTGAGAATAACAATAATGATGATTTTCAGGCACCAAGATCGATCGATGACCTAAACCAATTGAACAAATTTTCATACTATCACGAGAATCTGAGTTAAAATAACAAAACATTCATTTCAGTCACAAAATCGATCAGTTAGACTGATAAAAGTCAGTGAATAATCTTTAGCTTACTTTCTGATCTAGCATTTTGAATTTCCATAGGCTTAGATCACTCCATTGTAATTTCTGCACCTAACTTATTCCACTGTAACAGTTTTAACAACAAATAACAACAAAAAAGCGGCATTAAAATCAACATTTAAATTATTATTCAATATTACAGTTGCTTCACTGCTTTATCAATACATATAAGATGTATACGAGCAATATCAAGATACAAAACTCTATTGTTAAAAGTGCTCTTCAATAATTAGCTATTTATCATGTTTCCTACTGCATATTTGGCACTGTCGTACCATACGCATAAAGAGGCTGAACCACTTGCCCTCCTGTAGGCTGCTGTCCTTGGAACTGTGTTTGCTGCTGAACTTGCACTCCTGGTGTAACCAAAACTCCACTTTGTTGACCAGGTGCATAGTATACAACTCCTGGATTACTTACTGCTCCGCAACAAACTGCTTTGCAGCAAAGGGATGCAGACCAAATAGAAGCAAGCATTTCTGTAACTGCTAATGCTGCTTGGATCCAGAAAGCAGCCAGAAGAAATTTGTAGGCATTGTAACACTTGTAGTGGTAAATACAATTATCTCGCATACTACCTAAGTATACTGAAGCTGAAATTAAAAGAGTGTATGCAAATACCGCAGCAAGAATACTTGACACCATTAAAGAAACAATTAAGCATTTCTGTTTTTTGCGAGCTGCAAAAAGACCTAAACCACCGGCAATAATGAAGAAAATCCCGCACCAAATGCCAGCACCAATAGCGGAGTTGAAGGTACTGAGGCCAGCATAACGCCCGATGAAGATTATTATTGGTATTTCCAGAATAAATGCAACACAGCCACACAGAACCTGCAAAAACATAAACCTGTAACTTCGTTTCGTTAACCGCCTTTGATACACAGAAACTTCTTTGTGGAAGTGCAAACCACTGCCTTGTATGTTACTTCAGCGTCAGTGCATTTAACCCATCCACGAAACATTTTACATTTCGTACTTGTAAACTTCAACTGCATTTATCAGATGTTAATTAAATTTCCAATTGATTATTATTTATTAAGTACAATTTTGGTAAACAGCCTATTATAGCTAATAAAATCTTTTATTTAGCTTTTAGGTTAAAATGAGTGTGAAAACGGCCTGCTTTTAAGTTATATTGTCTTCAAGTCAGCTAGTATATGCTCAAACATAGAAAAGCAGATCTGATGCATCTACAAGAAGGAGCATTGCAAGATATCAATTTTGCGTTCCAGATTACTTGACTCCTGAACCTAGACTTTATTTTTACAACTCAACTTATTGATCTTGCTTGGAAAACTGCAGTCATTTCTTGGCTAGCACTTCAGCTTTTTCCTTAACGGACCTCATTTGATGTCAATTCTGCAGCCTCTGCGCATCAAAGATCATTACGTCTACTTCTGTAAATAATGCCCTTACGAGCTATCATCATTGGTTCTCAAAATGCCATTAAATTATTCATAAAGACCCACTCATTTTATCTGACCCTTCGTCAATATTACAAATTTGTGAAATACACACTAGCTTAGTGGGTGGCACTTATCTGCCGATCCGGAGGTTATGGGTTCAAATGCCGCTCATGTCGAGATATCTCGAATCATGCGTCAAACGAATGAAAAGCGGCCAAGCAGTGAGCAAACCGCCTCTAGTTCTTGGATACCAAGGCTACGAAAATTGATGTCATAACCACCCATCCCAACGCTAAACCCGTCTGCCATGGGACCTCGAAGAAACTCTCTTAAAAGTCTTACAGTCTCACCCAATTCAAGAAAAACGGCAAGAGATATCTCCTGTCACTATTTTTGTGAATTGTATGTCATTTGAAATGTGTTTTTACTCACTGAAATCTGTTACATTAAGTGGCTATTGAGCTTGTCCAGGAACTTGTTTCTTTTACCCTAACTCCTTTTATTCAGGCATAAAACAATCAATCTATATACTATTTTAATTACCGCAATTGAAACTACCATTTTAACACAAAAGTCACAAAAATGTTCGTACCTGCAGAAGAGAAAGAATTTTTATGCAGTTGCACTTTGACTGGTGGGCAGTTGCCAAATTGACTTCTGTGAAAGGTACTTGAAGCTGATTTGGTGGTGCTTGGTATACTGTCTGAGGCGCATAGCTTGCTGTGAAGACTCCTTCAGGCGCAAATGCTCCTTGAGGAGCAGAAATTGGTGCAAACACAACTTGTGGAGTTTGGCCTGTGGCAGGTACTGCTTGTGGAGTTGCTGTAGGAGTATACGAAGATGGCTTCATATCTGTATCTTCTGTGTCACGCATGTCTGCCATGATTCTATGCTGAAAAAACAACCAGGTGTAACTGATAAACAGATAATGCTAATTATTATTTGTTATTATTACACGTATAATTAAAATCACTTTTACAGCACCTAATTTAGAATCAGCTAACGCACCGTCTATTTTCACCTGTTTTACAAATTAAAATGGAATTGCTATACGCACGCATGCAGCACAATGCAAAAATATATATTCAATGTGAATTTAGTATAAAAACAGAAGTATATGTTACACAATGCATAATAAATTGTATTATTCATTATTGCATTACGAAAGCTACTAGAATACATTATTCGACGGAGCTGATAATTTGTTTCTATCATTTGATGATCAGGCAACCAATCATGACAAGCAGCCAACATGTTATAGTAATCTACTAACTCTCCACAAACATAGCAGCTCACACCAATCCAAATCATTAATGAAATATCAGTGCAGTTTCTAGAGCTACAATAGCATGACAGCGACAATAGTTATCGCCATTGCCTCCTTTTAACAATTACTGTGACGGAAGTATAATTTCTGGAGCAACCCTAAAGGCATTAACTACATTTCAACAAAAACTTTATCTCGACAAAATAAATCTGCAAAGACTTTACATTATCATACTAACAATTTCAAAACCTACCTTATACTTCGACACCTTTTCGATCACAAGAATATGTATTTCCTTGAGTGACGTTGTTTCTAAATCGATTTCATCTAAACTGGTGATATGACAGTCTGAGTGGGTCGTAAATTTAATAGGCGTACTAAATCAATATAGTTCAGTAAAATTGTAGTGTTTTTGGTAGCATAAAATATCAAAGTTCACTGCAGTATTTTGTTTATGACTAAATTTCTGTCATTTTAGACCTTTAGTAATGTTTGCTAGAAAAATATCTTTGCCACAACCTGCCTCAGCCTTATCAATAATCTTGTTGCTTAACCAAATTACTTTGGCCACTACTGCGTAATGTCACGTATCTTCTTTCTGTGTATTTATTTTGTGCGTTTTGTAATGTTCTGCACCTGTCTACAAGTCGAAAAATTGTTGAAATTTTCTCACATTTGGTGGAAAACTACAAATGTAATAAATTTATGTTTGATGTTTCTTAGACTCTGACAACTGCAAGTTGGGGACCCCAAATTCCTCTAATAATTTCGTACAGAGAGTCAAAGGAAATGCACGCCCTCTGGGACTGTATTTCTATTCTCGCAAAAAATGTTAGAAGGATTTTATAATAAAAGTGTGAAAAACATCTCGTGTAAAGTGTAAAGTCAAATTAAAATCGTGATCATTTCATGCTTGCATGCTTCATCAACTGAAGAATGGCATTTCACTCTCAATTTCCGTCAAAAGTACAAGTTTTTTTGCAAAAAAATTTGATAGTTAATTTTGCATTTTGCATAAACATTGGCCATAATCTACTGCTGAACACTAGTAGTGTAATTTCATTTTAAGCTTTACAGGCTGATTTTTGGGAAATTTCTTTGTTATACTTTTCTACGTTAAAGTCACAATAGTAAAATTAGCACAATATGCCAAGTGACTTGTCCTTTCTTTTAATTAGCAATACATGTATAATAACTGCCTACATTACGCTTCCCTTAGACCAAAATTTCACTTTTTGTGCTCACATGCCAGTTAAATTGCTAGGAATTTTCCAATTACATATTTGTTTGAAACTGATAAGGTAAAGCCAATGCTTTGTTATATTTTCATATCGTGCGGAACAGAAAAAAATGGCCGAAGTTTCGAATGCAATAGTATTAGAAGCAAGTGCATTGCAAAATTGAGGTTTCACAGCATGATATTACATTACATTAGCTTTTGGCTGTGAAAGTAACGAGTTTATAGATTTTAAATCGTTTTCAAGATATGGCTTTTGTACGTTATCAAACTAAAGGCAAAAATTGTTCAGTTCTAGAATTAAGTTACCCCTGAACGCAAAAGCAAAGTCTCTTGGGAAGTTGAGTTTATTCTAATATTTGAGAAAAATGTTAGAAAGTTTCAGCAATGAAATTGTGATAAGCGCCTCGTGTAATTAATAATTGCAATTAAAAATCGCGATCACTTCACGCTTGGACGCTCTCATTTTGGTGAAAAATGGCATCATCTGGTTACTGTACAATATAAACAGTTATTCTGCCAAGTGCTTCAACAACCTTTTTTGACTTACTGAGCGAACTCTGTAAACTAAGTAACCCACCCGGTGCCTACTGTATGCTGGCAAGTTTACATGTGTATCTGAAAGTCAACAAAAGTCTGTAATTTAAATTACATTTACGCAATTAATGTATACTACTTACACATTTTACGGTACAATCCTGTGGGTTAAGGCTGTGTGGATTAAACCACCTTAATCTTGGTAATTGATCAAATGACAATGATTTTAATGCTGTACATTTTTTCCTACATTTCTATGTTTTTAACGCTGTACATTGGTTTGCTGGTGTCATTGTCAGTTTTTTTACATTCCAGATGGAAGCGAGATACGACGGCTGTCTTGGCTTCTCTGGAGGCTTGATCGATGCCGGGGAATCCTGTGAAGGCGGGCTAAACCGGGAATTACATGAGGAGATTAACCTTAATCTGGAAAGGTTTGAAGTTCACACACAAACCGTACAAGTTAATTTTCATACATTGTTGGAGATAGTCAGGGGTGTAACAAGACTTTACGACGCCCTAGCCGGATATCTTTGTTCCATCCATCTCTATTGTGAATTTATAGTTGCTTATGTAATGAGTAGATCAAACAATTACTTGTGGTGTATTAGAAACACTATTAACCTAGTTTCTATGTGGTCATTATTATTTACACGTATTTGCAGAGAGCTTATATTCAAGCAGGCTGCACAATGCTTGTTGTGTAATATCTTGCACCTGTTCATTATGTGGCACTTATATAAAAGCTGCTCTCACTAACTGCCTGTGGTGTGTTATAAATTGCATACTTTATATGAATATGAAAGTATACACGTTTTCCGATGATAATAATTTTTTTCTATTTTTTCTAAAACGTGACGTCCCTCACACTTTGGCACCCTAGGCTATATAGCCCAGTAAACCCATTGGTTAATACACTCATTTATCGTTGCTCGTTTTCACAGTACACATCATTACAAAGTAGCGCGCTGTACGGTATCGCTATACCTAGTTAAGCAGTATGTGTACAATGCCTGTAATTGGATAACTGACCTTCATTAGCGTTAGCCCAATCAACATTATATCTATGCTCTCCAGGTTTAGAAAAGATTACTTACATTGTCAGTATTTAGCAAATCATCTATTGTCGGAAGTGGTGCTGACAAGCCACTGGCGTAGCAGTGTCTAGTTTTTTGCTGGATTACTGATGCGTTTACCTGTCTGAAGGCAGATTTCTTTTATTTTGGAATTCTGCCTGCCCAATGTCTACAATAGACGTGACAGGCATATGATGATGATGATGATGATGATGATGTTGTTGTAATAACTGTAAGCACAAAATGAATTTTTATCTGAGCACCTGTAGTCATATGGTTACAGTTAGTTAAATTATAATCCACAAATATATTACTAACAAAGATAATTAAAAATGGAGGTAGTTTATTTCTTACGTACATATATCTGTTTATTTAAATAAAAACAGAATGTTTTTTATATCCTATTCTATTTTAAAGTTTGGAAAAATGCATACATTTTAACACTTAACAATAATGCCAAAATTTGCTGATAATTAAATGAACTAAAGACGACGTAAAAGTAGGAAAGGTTATTTGGGCACATACAAATGTCTTATCTTAAGTATGTGAAGGAAAAACATTGAGTCAATTATGTGGAATTATTTCAATCAATTACTGATAGTTTTTATGTATACTTGAATGGAAGTGGCCTGTACCAGGCATTTTTGAAGAGAGTTAAGCATTTGAGTCTATTAAAAGCTTAATTATGGTATTTCAGTGGAGAGCACACCAAGCGATGACGTCAGAACTGAATATGATTTTGTAACGGCACAAATATTCCACGAGAGCTTGTTGCACACATTAGCAAAAGCAAAAATTGAAATGAAGTGCTACTGTACAACATTGGTTGTGATATTCAAAAACTGCTAAATTTATGTTTAAAAATTTAAATTCCTAGTTTGCCGACGTGTCATCATGCGATTTCACCTCAAATGTGTAACGTATCAGAAATGAACTGAGAGCTACATTGCCTGTTTTTTTTTGTGCAATACATTTCCGAGATGAAGGGCACTGTGTCCATCTAACTGGCAAATGGCAAACTGCATGTAACTGGGTGCAAACATGAAATCACACTGTTTAAAACTTGTAAATTTAAACTCCTGCGACGACCGTTATGCACAGCAATTTTGATTTGAAACAAGTTTAGATAACATTAAGTTAAGTTTTAAAAAATAATCAAAGCATTCGTAGCATACATGTTGCTAATTTAGTAAAATTTAAAATTATTGTAGCTTGTCAATAAGATTAAATTACATGTTTGGTTAGTGAGTGGTGCACCCTGGAGGTTTACCAACTGGCACATTCATTTTAAATTTATATTTCTAGTTACATAAGTCTTTCCAGCAGGTAAGCGAAATGCTAAGTAATATAGATTTGCATGGGAAGTTTTTTGTGTCATAATGTAACATTTCCTTTTCTCCCTCTGATTTACGAGGCGTCATGACGTCTTGTAATGGCACCATCGGAACAGTATTGAGGGAGATTAAAATGAAAACAAACAAAAATTCCTTTCAGCGCGTGTACGATGTACGCATAAAATTACTATAAACTAGTATAATTTTTAAGATTTTTCTGAAACCTATTTCAGGCACCCCTTTTCTTGTCTTTTTACATATATTTTTTTGCATATATAAATATGAAAGTTTTCTTACCTTAAGGTTTCACGTAGGCAGGAGTCACCATGTTCTGAGCCTGTTGGACAGTGAGAGACACATATGCTTTCACTTCTATGCCATGGAGGTTACATTAGAACAGCTGAATGGAATTATTAGAGCCGCACACGAGTCACAGGATTACGGTACAGAGGTAAAATTAAATGTGCTCTGTTGACATCGGTTAATTTCTTTAGGCCAGGGGTGTGCAAATTGCGGCCCGCCGAGAGAATTTATGCGGCCCGCGAAAAGATTTGTCAACCTAATGAAAGTGCGGCCCGGGCGATTAATTGAGTGTATCCAGCTGAAGTCCGTGCCACGATCCCAAAGATAGTGCAGGTAGTTTTTTCTACTAGATCGGATGCCATTAACCCTTACAAGACGGTTGTAGCTTAATGTCACTGTACTACACAGACTGTGTGATACACATTACTAATATGCATAGTAATGAAATTACCACTATCTGTCCTGAAAGTAGAAATATATGGTTTGTAATATAAATTTTAATAACTTCTAAAATACTTTCTTGAGTGTAGTAGTAATGATGTACGCAGGTCGGATGCAAAAAATTGTTATTAGGCCCTTCTGTACTTGGCTCCTTGATTAAACTGCCTGTGGCCCGCAGGAATTGTGGGAATGTTTAATGTGGCCCGGCTAGTCAGATAATTTGCACACCCCTGCTTTAGGTTGTCTTCCATTCTATGTAGAACTTAATCCTAAGTTTATTACATAGAAGAACTTAGTAGACTCAGAAATTACTTACTGGCTTCTAATACGTAGCTACAGTAACCTCAGTATAACTCAACATTTTGTCTGACTCAAATAAAAATTATGGTCCATTTGATCAAAATACGTGTAATTTACTTTGCCTAACTCAAAAATGCAATTTGTGCTCTAGAAAAATGAAATGTTTTGTACAACTCAAAAACAGTATCATCTTCCGGGAAAATTCTGATGCATTATAAGTCGTGTAACGATTATTTTCTCCAGGATTCATCTTTCCGGGTGTTGTGCTTTGTTTCTCTCGGAAGGCTCGTAGAGAAATCCAGAAAACACTTCGTCAAATTAACTAGTTTATTAAGCGAGAATTCTACAACACAAACGTATGAAGGAACGCGAAATGTTTACACTAAACGTGAAAATCTGGAAAACGTTTGAGTGTATCTGAAAATACAAGTATACAAGAGAATGTGTAAGTGGCGTCCGTGTGAATCTGCGTGTCTCAGCGGCCTGCTTCGCCTTATATAGGGTGCCAGGGAACATTCCAGATGTTTCTTTCTAGAACATTCTACACGGTAAGACGATTATTCTAATGGAACATTCTACAATGTTCTATTTAATTCTAATAGATGCCAGCAATCTCCACAGCACCGGGAAAGTCTCAGTTGGCAACAATCAGTCAAACAATGAACTGCAGTATGTAAGACATTGGTGGCCTCACTGTCATATTGATTAACAGTGTTGTGTACGTGTCCCTCTTTAACCTGAAAAAAATCTCGTTTCACTACATAATTTGTAATTCTTTACGTAATTGTCATCAAATCTCGTCGTTTATGCATAGAAGGGTTGACTTTCTGCCTTCTATTTAGCTCGCCGTCTGGAGAAGGTTTAGAGTTTCTATGCTGGTCAACATCGTCTAACTCTGAGTTTATTCGGTCCGGTTGGAGTTATGCGGGGCTTACTGTATGCGAATCTTACAAAGGCAAAAGCAATGGCTGTGCTGATCGTAATGAGTATCGCAATTGCATTCTACGATGTCGCAAAGTGACCAAATCTATGAAGAATCAGAAGCTAGCTGATAACTAATGATGCACATTTGATATTAGGTAGCTTCGTAGTGTTTTGGAGGATAGTAATGTATGACCGATATAATCGCCCAAAATCAGTTTTTCTTGACCGCCAACACATCTTTATTTTCCAATCAAACCTCGTACAGGTTAACATCAAAGTCAGGCACACGCCGTGACCACTCGGCTGGTCTCACCCAATGCCGTTTGGTGCAAAACAGGCTGTGTTTAATAGCAGATTCATGCAGATAAAAATAATACGGATTGAGATCAAATATTAGGAAAGACTAAAACCACAGCTGCCAGAATTAGCTATTCAAGAAAGGCCTGGATTGTGGCATATATCTATTAGTAATGACTGTGGTTTCTGTTGTTCTTGTAACGAGTGTGGAAACTCTACCTAGTCCCTTGCAACGAGTGTGGAAACTCTACCTAGTCCTTTCTAACGAGTGTGGAAACTCTACCTAGTCCCTTGTAACGAGTGTGGAAACTCTACCTAGTCCCTTGTAATGAGTGTGGAAACTCTACCTAGTCCCTTGTAACGAGTGTGGAAACTCTACCTAGTCCTTTGTAACGAGTGTGGAAACTCTACCTAGTCCCTTGTAACGAGTGTGGAAACTCTACCTAGTCCCTTGTAACGAGTGTGAAAACTCTACCTAGTCCCTTGTAACGAGTGTGGAAACTCTACCTAGTCTCTTGTAACGAGTGTGGAAACTCTACCTAGTCCCTTGTAACGAGTGTGAAAACTCTACCTAGTCCCTTGTAACGAGTGTGGAAACTCTACCTAGTCTCTTGTAACGAGTGTGGAAACTCTACCTAGTCCCTTGTAACGAGTGTGGAAACTCTACCTAGTCCCTTGTAACGAGTGTGGAAACTCTACCTAGTCCTTTGTAACGAGTGTGGAAACTCTACCTAGTCCTTTGTAACGAGTGTGGAAACTCTACCTAGTCCCTTGCAACGAGTGTGGAAACTCTACCTAGTCCTTTGTAACGAGTGTGGAAACTCTACCTAGTCCCTTGTAACGAGTGTGGAAACTCTACCTAGTCCCTTGTAACGAGTGTGGAAACTCTACCTAGTCCCTTGTAACGAGTGTGGAAACTCTACCTAGTCCCTTGTAACGAGTGTGGAAACTCTACCTAGTCCCTTGTAACGAGTGTGGAAACTCTACCTAGTCCCTTGTAACGAGTGTGGAAACTCTACCTAGTCCTTTGTAACGAGTGTGGAAACTCTACCTAGTCCCTTGTAACGAGTGTGGAAACTCTACCTAGTCCTTTGTAACGAGTGTGGAAACTCTACCTAGTCCTTTGTAACGAGTGTGGAAACTCTACCTAGTCCTTTGTAACGAGTGTGGAAACTCTACCTAGTCCTTTGTAACGAGTGTGGAAACTCTACCTAGTCCCTTGTAACGAGTGTGGAAACTCTACCTAGTCCCTTGTAACGAGTGTGGAAACTCTACCTAGTCCCTTGTAACGAGTGTGGAAACTCTACCTAGTCCCTTGTAACGAGTGTGGAAACTCTACCGTCCCTTGTAACGAGTGTGGAAACTCTACCTAGTCCCTTGTAACGAGTGTGGAAACTCTACCTAGTCCCTTGTAACGAGGTGGAAACTCTACCTAGTCCTTGTAACGAGTGGAAACTCTACCTAGTCCTTGTAACGAGTGTGGAAACTCTACCAGTCCTTGTAACGAGTGTGGAACCTGTCCTGTAACGAGGTGGAAACTCTACCTAGTCCTTTGTAACGAGTGTGGAAACTCTACCTAGTCCTTTGTAACGAGTGCGGAAACTCTACCTAGTCCTATGTAACGAGTGTGGAAACTCTACCTAGTCCTTTGTAACGAGTGTGGAAACTCTACCTAGTCCCTTGTAACGAGTGTGGAAACTCTACCTAGTCCCTTGTAACGAGTGTGGAAACTCTACCTAGTCCCTTGTAACGAGTGTGGAAACTCTACCTAGTCCCTTGTAACGAGTGTGGAAACTCTACCTAGTCTCTTGTAAAGAGTGTGGAAACTCTACCTAGTCCCTTGCAACGAGTGTGGAAACTCTACCTAGTCCCTTGTAACGAGTGTGGAAACTCTACCTAGTCCTTTGTAACGAGTGTGGAAACTCTACCTAGTCCCTTGTAACGAGTGTGGAAACTCTACCTAGTCCCTTGTAACGAGTGTGGAAACTCTACCTAGTCCCTTGTAACGAGTGTGGAAACTCTACCTAGTCCTTTGTAACGAGTGTGGAAACTCTACCTAGTCTTTTGTAACGAGTGCGGAAACTCTACCTAGTCCTATGTAACGAGTGTGGAAACTCTACCTAGTCCTTTGTAACGAGTGTGGAAACACTACGTAGTCCCTTGTAACGAGTGTGGAAACTCTGCCTAGTCCCTTGTAACGAGTGTGGAAACTCTACCTAGTCCCTTGCAACGAGTGTGGTTTCTGCTGTTGTAACGAGTGTGGAAACTCTACCTAGTCCCTTGTCTGATTATCATCTTCCAAATTCTGTATCAAAACAGAGAAAGACAAAAATAATGCCAAGTTTTTTTACTTTTTTAAATTTATAATCTAATTTTTCTTCCAGGTAATGGGATTGCTGACCATCCCCCTGTACACCATGGACAACGGCTACGGCTTTCCGGCTTTTCTTCGAAATAATTTTGTCGGTGTTTCAAGGCAACAGCTGCTCTTTGCTCTACAACATGAAAAGATCTTGACGACAGAACAGCTGACGGCTGCCGTGACGGCATCTGGCGTCAAAGACAAAACGACGGATTTGAAACTGCCATTTCAAGCCGGTTTTGCGAACAAACTATAAGCTATTTGTGCTGAAATTGTTTCTTGTTTTGCTAGTCTGTGATCTGCTGTGATAGATATGATCTCAAGCGAATTCATTAGTGAGCAGAAAGCAAATCTGTAATAGATATTAATTAGTCCCAGAAGCGTATTAACCAATAGGCTAACTTGGCTATAGCCTAGGGCGCCAAAGCTTGAGGGGTGTGACATTTTAGAAAAAATTCTTATTCTCCTCGGAAAATGTGTATACTTTCATATTCATATAAAGGGCGCATTTTATAACACACCACATGCAGTTACTAAGTTCAGCTTCTATATAAGTGCCACATAACGAGCAGGTGCAAGGTATTACACAACAAACAGTTGTGCAGCCTGCTTGAATGTAAGCGCTATGCAAATACATAAAACCAATAATGACAATATAGAAACTAAGTTAATAGTGCTTCCAGTACACGACAATTGTTCAATCTGCACGTTACTTTAAGCAACCATAAATTCACAATAGAAGTGAGCGGGACAGAACCATCAGCCTAGGGCATCGTAAAGCCCTTATATGCCCCTGGTTAGGCCTGTAAGAATGCATTGATATAGTGGCTTTGTTGCCGTGTGATAGCCGATACGTATTAAACGTCTAGTTTAGGAGGTCAATGGAGAGCAGGATAATTCTAAACCATGCTACGCAGTAATATTTAAACGCACAAGATGGAGTTTATTCAAAGTCACAAGGAACTGGGTCAAAGGTTACAGAGTGGGCTGGGCTTGTTGGTTTTTTATTAGGCTGTATCTCCTCCTACAATTTTTGAGTTAGGGTCACAATTTTTGATATGTAGCTAGATAGTGTCGAGTTGTTGTGCCCGGCTGAAAATGAGCCATTTGCGTATGGGAAGAATTTTCGGTAGGGGCGAAAACCAAAATCGGGGGGGGGGGGGCAGTTACACCAATGCTTCAAGTTTCGAGTAACGTTGTCGTGTAATACATCAAATGAAAGGGCTCGATGAGACGAATTTTGGTTTCGCTAATTTAGGTTGACTCCTGTCCCCGCTGTGGGAGGGGGGGCGAGCTTGCTGGTTGGGACGCTTTGCTTCCAGTGTCAAGTAACCGTAACTTGTACTATGTCAAATGAAAGGTGTTGTTGAGCACAATGGAATGGTATGAGTTACTCCCAGATTAGTTGACTCTTGACCCGGTAGGGGGCAAAAAGAAAATTGTTGTTGATTATTTTGAAAACAATTTTTATTTGTAAATACAAAACAAAAGCTGTCATTAAAGCATCTCCTGTCACAGAAGCAGAATCTCACCACAGTTTCTGACACAGTCAAAAACGTCCATTAGTTTAAATCGTTATCGCCTGCTTAGCTACTTAGTTGCACAGCAATAGTTGCTACACAGTATGCCATTCTGTCCTACCTAAAGTATCGAGATTTTTATGTGAGGAACTAATTTATTACGCGGGGAAGTAATTTGCAGGTTTTTGAAATAAAAACTTTCCCGCTCATTTTGACAGGTAACAATTGCTCACAAACGAACATGATTTTAATTGAGAAAGATAAACACCTGAGCTCCACGGCTCATAGATATGAGTCACACGCTTCAGTTGGTAGCATCTGGTGTGCAGAGCTTGTACCTTTGTGTATGCTACTGTTCAATTTACATAGGGTTGCCAGATTAGAAAATTAGAAATACGGGACACTCTTAAACCTCTTTCTATGCTTAGTTGTTGTTGTTGTTGTTGTTGGCATCCTTCGTCTCGGAAGACAATGGAGTGTGCGCCAAGAGAGTCAGTTATTGATCACATTGATGGAGCTGCAGCATCGACTGTGGCTGAGCAGTCCGATCCTTGGCGCACGCCTGGGCGAGGTGTATGGAGATCCCGAGTTGCCTAGATAGACAACAGGAACCCCCTCTCTTCCTCCCTGGTGTAGTCCAAAGGAAAGCGGAGTGATACATTTGGCACCAGGTTGGCTGCAGGAGCTGCCGGAGTCAGTGAGCATGCTGCACTGCTCCGCCTTCGGGGCTCCACTCCTGATTTGGAAGGTTTACTCCTCTACAAAAGGCCGTAGGGTCACTTGACCTCCTCCGCCCTCTAGCCGTTAGCTGCTTGTGCAGCTCCTCCGCCTAGTGTCGAGATACAGTGTGGGCATCCTGCAAGGACCCATCCAAGTACTAACCAGGCTCACCCATCCAATTACCAACCAGGCTCTACGTTGCTTAACTTCAGTGATCAGAGGAGAACCGGTGTTTTCAACGTGATTTGGCCGTAGTCTCTATACTATGTATATAAATTTATACATGCCTACACACCCACACCAATATATCATAGAAAAGTAGAGACATGTGTGTAAAACATAAAGCAAGAACTTCAATGGGTTACAAGTTTAATACAATTACAAGCTAAAAAAATCCCGTGAAAGTGAAATCATTTAAAAATTTCTATTTAATACAGACAACGGAACGGAGATATATTATTATTATTTAATACAGGCAGTATAGAAAACTAAACGAAATTCTGAGGAGAAATTATTGCAAAATGTATTTTTGTTACGGAATTTGGAAAATGAGCTAAATACGGAACATTTGGGTGTCCCAGAAAAGTCAGTACAGGATAGGGGATAAAATTATCAAGTATGGGACATGACACATACATAAGTAAGTATCTTTATTTATCACCTTTTTTACAAGAAAAACACAGAGCATGAAACGATAATATGAAAGTATGATACAAAGTGACAAGATTATTAAATGAATAAATTATCTGAGTTAATGATATTCCAGTGATTGGTGAAAGGGTGGCGAAGAACTATAAGTTACCAAAGTCAACCACCCTGAAAGTTACCAAAGTCAACCACCCTGAAAGTTACCAAAGTCAACCACCCTGAAAGTTACCAAAGTCAACCACCTATAAGGAATGTCTAAACTTGGTGGCAAATTTTAAAAAAGGCGGTAGTATTGCCAGCTGCTGTTTTCACCCAGTTCTTGTACAGTACCTAATTTTGTTAATTTTTTACATATAACTGGCATTTGGATATATGCACAAACAAAATATGTCTACTGAATAGTTATTTATTTATATGAAATTGTAAAATAAAAATGCTTAGAAATTGTACTAAATACGTACTGTTGTATTTTTGTTTAATAAATGTTAAACTGTTCATGGGCCAAATCCTTGATAGTCCGTGGCTACTTGGACTGCGCAACACAATACATTAAGTTGTCAACTTATGACCACATTTCAGGTGCGAATAACGAGAGTGCACCCATTACGTAATTGCAGTTTAGTGAAAAGCCAAATTGCTAACATTGTCAAAATTACTATAGTCAGTTTTTAACAAGATAAAGATTTAACGTAAATTATTATTCACCAATCTAAAACAGCCTGTACTTAAAGGACAAGAAAAGGGGCACTTGAAGTAGGTTTGTTTCAGAAAAATCGCCTTAAGAAATTGTATTACTTTACAGCATTTTTATGCGTACATCAAACTCACGTTAAAAGGAAGTTTTGTTTGTTTTCATTATAAATTTCCCACAATACTGTTCCGACGGCGCCATGACATGACGTCACCTATGTAAAACGTAAATCAAGGGAAGAAAACGCAATGTTAAATTATTTCTCAAAAAACTTTCCATGCAAATCTATATTACTTAGCATTTCGCTTACCTGCCGTAAAGACTTATGTAGCTAGAAATAATAATTTAAAATGTTTGTGCCAATTGGTAAAATGTTGCTGACTCACCCTCCAGCGTGAGCCACTCACTAGTCAAAAAATGCATTTTTAATCTTATTGACAAGATACAATTAAAAATTTTACTTAGTAACGTATGTGCTACGAATGTTCTGATTATTTTTTCAAACTTCGCACAATGTTATCTAAACTTGTTTCAAATGACATCATAAAAATGGCTGTCGGTTGTCGCAGAAGTTTAAATTTACAAGTTTTCGGCATCACTGTTGACGCAAGCCCTGTATGCAAAAAGGCAGTACCTAAGTGGTATAAAATTTGAAGACAAACGTTTTAAGCTTTATGTAAGTGGAGGGTTTTCTTGTGTTTTGAACAATGATGTTTTCATCGTGCAGATTTTCGCATATGTTTCAACGTGCGATACGTTTACTCTGGTATTTCTTATTTCTAACACACTACAATAGAATCACTCGACGTATTGCTACATTCGGTCCCGATCGCGACCGTGGTTTAACTTGCAATTTGGATGCAAGCCAAACCTACAAATGATCAAACTTGAGTCATATTTCTTATTCTGCAAAAGAACAGCACTTGAGCAAGTCGATTCTTGAAATCGAGATCCCAGCAGTTGTATTTCACCTAAAAAAGTTGTACACGACTCCTGGCTACTTTGGAGTTTTTTAAAGTTACACAGTTTTTACACGAACCCACAGAACAGCATTTAGTTAAAGTTACACAGTTTTTACACGAGCCGGCAGAACAGCATTTAGTTAAAGTTACACAGTTTTTACACGAGCCGGCAGAACAGCATTTAGTTAAAAGAAAACCTTCACAACGCATATGTGCAGTTTTCATGGCGTCAACACTAGCTGTGCATCTCCCTATTTCGACCACTCGGTTATCCAGTCTAAGATCTGTTCCACGTTCGTCTTCATTTCATCCAGTGTGTTGCTCTGCAGTTCGTGAACAATTTCCTCTCGATACGAGTCCTGCGCCTCTTCTAAAATTGTCTGGAAGATTTCGCACTGTAGATTCTCCTGCAGCTTCCGTCCGACGTAGCCTCTCTCCGTCAGTCTGTCGTACAAGACCGTATTGTCCGTCCTCAACACGTACACGGCGTCGAACCACCTCTCCGGGAAAAATTCGCAGGAGTGGTAGTCGACGACGTTCCCTCCGACGGACATCTTCGGCTCCATCGCATCGACGACGGAGTCTTCGCTCAAGATCGGGCAATCGTAGTCGTTGTCGTAGCCGTCGTAGAGGTCGTTGGATTTCGCCAGGTCGCCGACGCTGATGTAGTGGAGGCCGGATTGCAGCGAGAGCTCCTTGGCAAGAGTGGACTTTCCTGTTCCAGGCGTTCCGGTGATCAAAATGTTGGGCGTGGTTCGCGTTTCCGCAGCGGGCACATCGGTCTTGGCAGACGACATTCTGTCTATAGATTCTAAAATAAAATAGATTTGTTAAAATGAAGATCCAACATACATCATAAAGGTCTCTTATAAAAAAGACAAGAGAGTTGGGTTCAGGGCCTATTTCAGGGGGGAGGTAACATTTTTTCGGTGCACGCTCTTTCAGTGCGTTAAAAAATATCAAAACCGACAATCGTTCGACAATGACCCGGGATCGGTTAAACGGTCTGTCAATTATTCGAATGAATGTGGATGTAGCAAGAGGCCTTGATTTTAAGGAGTTAACTGATAACTTTGCGAAACAAAAAGACAGAAGATGGCTTGTACGGAAGTGAGAGTACGGTATTACATATTGCAAAGACGTTGTTTTTGATTTGACTATTTGACAAGTATTAAGGACTGGTCTTGAGAATAATGCAGTTTTTTTTTCAATTGTTCTTTCCATTAACAACTGTATAACTCCATATTTTCTCTTTGAAAATGCTTCTCCGGCATTCTAGCAGTTCAAAATCACACGTCCCGCTTCCCCGGGCCTCGCTTAGGCTGAAATAGGCCCTGGTTGGGTTCCCGAAGAGCACTTTTCCACATAAGCTGATTGACATCACAGCTTAAATACTTTACAATTTTTTACCATTAAAGTAATTACCTGCTTTAATTTTAATGTAAAACAAAAAGTTAGAAAAATATTATGAATATGTGTTAGCGACTATGTGTAGCACAATGACTATGTATCACATTTTTCTAATTACTAACAAAAATTATTAATTTTATATTACATTAATTACCCATGCTAAAATCAATGCTGAATAATTAAATTTATACGAATAAAAAGATTATTATTGGTTTCCAGGTAACCTAGCCACTGGGGGGGGGGGGGGGGCAAGCCAGCCCAACTCAGTACCGGTCCCAAGCCCGGATAAATAGGGAGCGTTAGGGTCAGGAAGGGCATCCGCCTGTAAAAACTGCGTCAAAACCTTGTATGAATGAGTCGGTGAGACTTAAAGGGAAAGCCCACAAAGAAGTGGTCAGACCCGCTCTAATCTATGGGCTGGAAGCAGCTTCTCTAAAGAAGACCGAAGAGAAGAAAATGGGTGTGGTGGAGATGAGGATGTTGAGATGGATGGTGGGAATAACAAGAAGAGATAAAATTAGAAATAATAATATCAGAGGAACGGTAAAAGTAGTGGAAGCCTCGCAAGATTGCGATGGTATGGACACCTGAAAAGAAGAGTCGGTGGAGACCTTGTGGGAAGGGAAGACATAAATGAAGAGATGGTCAACAACAGGAATGCGTGGAGAAGACTCATTCACAATGGTGACCCCGCATAGGGAAAAGCTGGGAAGAAGAAGAAGATTAGTTTCTAGGTGGCCAATCAGCACAGCCGAGCGAGTTACGAAAATCCCATATTTTGTATTTCGAATCAATTTTTAATTTTTGGTGTTGGCAAATCGGAGATTTTCTCAATACATAGAGCAAGTTTAGAATTTAAAAGCATTTATAGCACAAAAATTACTACGTATTCGTATCAGCATTTGCCTAACTGGCAAAGAACAGTGACTAATATCTTACATAAATTGACTTTTTTAACTTGCATATAAAGATCACGTACTTAAATGACCAGAAAAGAAAATGTTATATGTGTGCTTGCATATTTAAGCTGAGATAATCCACGTTGAGGTGCAGGCTGCACGTAGAAAAACATAATCTTGAGAAAATCGCTATTAAAGTTAGCCATTGTTTTTTGTCGTGTTTCTACAAAACACTTAGCAACCGTACGAAAGTGTGGTTGCTATGGGCTTTACAAGAACACATTGTAGTTATGTTTAAATGCAGTAGGTGGCTCTTCCTGACGAAGATCTGGGCTTGGAAATAAAAAACTCGAAGCAAAATGACTGCTTCCACGAACTGCTGATGGAGTTTGAATATACAATTTTTCACAATTGCAGTACTAGTTTCTACCCAAAAAAGTGGATATGGGGTTATAAAATTAAATTTCTAGTATTTTTTGAACATTTTCTTGGTAATTTGATGCTAGAATACAAAAAGTCCAACATATTTAGTGCTTTTTATAAAAAAACAAAAAATAACATTTCGGCAAATTTTTGGGACATTCTACTTTGAAGCGTCATAACGCAGTTTTAACTACGCTGACTTATGGGCACTTTTGGTTTGCAAGCACACATATGAATTAAGATATAACAGCATAAGTTTGCAAAAATTGATGTTCTGTATGTTATGATAGACAAAAAGAGAAAAACAACAACTATGCATTTATATTTAGGCAAAAAAAGACTGCAAATTTAGTACAGTTATTGTAGTATTTACTTCTTAAGCACCATATCTACTACTACTACTGTGACTATAACTGAACAGAACTGATTTGCAATGTGTGATGTAGCTACTCAAACCTTACACAAAGAATTTTGAAAAGTCTCAGAAGCCAAAGATCTTGAATTTTTGCCAGTTTGGTCTTATCAGTCTCATCCAATTAGACAAAGAAAGCAATCGTTTATCAAAATAATACCGACAACATTATGTGGGCCTTTGAAATGGATAAATTTCATAAATTCTAGGTTCTTTTTGATGTATTATTCACACATAATGCTACAAACCTCTTTACGCAATCAAACGCTCTTGTAGAATAAAATATTCTGCAATTTCCACTCCAGTATATAAGATCGTCTAGATAGTCTCGATATATATATATATATAAGTTTAAATGTTTGGTATCAAAAAACAGAATTAGATACAAGGTAAAATGTATCTTTCATACAAATCTACACAAGTCAAATATAGACTGGCGGCTATCACAAATCGACTCTGGGACCAAGGTAGACGGGTATAGCTTTTAATTCTGTTCTCATGCACAGGAATTCTCCAATTACAGACATTAAACTGATGCACACTATGTTCAATAACCACCAGGAGAGCGAGTTTGGAAGGTGTGAATTGTACAACCAGCAAATTAACAAATGAACGAAGTGAACCGTTGCTGTAAAGTCTAAACACTGTTTTGTTCTCTTTACGATCAGCCACAAACCGACGGCGCAAGCGACTGAATTCAAGACGAAAGCGAACATCAACAGTCGGCCGTGGAACTCTTTGAATCTGATGTCTTCGTAGCCGAAGATTTGTTCTAAACTCACGAAAGATTTTGTCAAAAGGCTAATTATGCAAACCCACAGTCCTAAGCCAACGTAGAATATGCACTGCATGGATATTATCTGAGACACGATGTACACAGGATCCCATTTGTAGCTACGAAACTGTCCTCCCATTGTACGACATCTACGAAACTGTGGCAGGAGGCAGCATGATGAGCCGCAAATCCGCATTCAGCACATAATGTCTTTTACCTGGCTCACAGTTTACTAACTGGCACATAGAGACTGATGCAGCACATAATGTGCAAGATCAGGCACATTTGTGTTCAGTGTATTGTATTCCTTATTCAATATTCGACTTCAGGTATTAAGCCTTCACTTTCTTGAAAAACTTGTTGCTTTACCTGAAAAAATATCTTTAAAATACATTTCACCTTAAACTTTATTTTAAACTTCATGTTTAAGAAAAACTTCATTATTAGTAATTTAATTTACAGTTGAAAAACGTACACCATCAACTGAAGCCACTCTACACCATCAACTGAAACCACTCTACACCATCAACTGAAGCCACTCTACACCATCAACTGAAGCCACTCTACACCATCAACTGAAGCCACTCTACACCATCAACTGAAGCCACTCTACACCATCAACTGAAGCCACTCTTACACCATCAACTGAAGCCACTCTTACACCATCAACTGAAGCCACTCTACACCATCAACTGAAGCCACTCTACACCATCAACTGAAGCCACTCTACACCATCAACTGAAGCCACTCTACACCATCAACTGAAGCCACTCTACACCATCAACTGGAGCCACTCTACACCATCAACTGAAGCCACTCTACACCATCAACTGAAGCCACTCTACACAATCAACTGAAGCCACTCTACACAATCAACTGAAGCCACTCTACACCATCAACTGAAGCCACTCTACACCATCAACTGAAGCCACTCTACAGCAACTGAAGCCACTCTACACCATCAACTGAAGCCACTCTACACCATCAACTGAAGCCACTCTACACCATCAACTGAAGCCACTCTACACCATCAACTGAAGCCACTCTACACAATCAACTGAAGCCACTCTACACCATCAACTGAAGCCACTCTACACCATCAACTGAAGCCACTCTACACCATCAACTGAAGCCACTCTACACCATCAACTGAAGCCACTCTACACCATCAACTGAAGCCACTCTTACACCATCAACTGAAGCCACTCTACACCATCAACTGAAGCCACTCTACACCATCAACTGAAGCCACTCTTATGAAAACAATAGCAATCACTGACATGTTTATTTGATAATGAATCTGCAAAAAAAATTTTTACCATGTAACAAAATTGCTGAAACAGTTATTATACATTGATAGTAAGCCAAGAAATACTGTAAAAACTGATACGAAAAACTATGAAAAAGCAATATTCAACGTTGTATAATACTGAAGCGTTCATATCACTAAGGTTGGAAACATACTGACGATCCCATTTGGGCAAATTTGCAAAAATTCAGTTTTAATCACAGAGACTGACTGATATAAAATTATATAGAAAAAAGTCCTTTATAGAACATTTTTCTGAAACTTATTACTGCTGATTTTCTCTGACAAATATGGCATCTAGACGTAGATCCATCACTTTAGTATCTATGGATACTATAGTGACTAATTTAATAATTCATATGGAACTATGTAGTGTATTACAGCTTCCATGACAGATTCCCAATAATTGTGTTTTGCCATTAATTGTTTACGGCCCGTTCCCGTTCTCTACATCTCAGCCGTATAACTTTTGCAAAAAACGGCCGAAAAATGGCCATTTTTGGAGGTTTTTCGCCCCCCCCCCTTCCTCCCGGTGGGCCCGATTTGAAAAATAAACCATCAATGAGAAGACACTAGATCGAGACCTTTCGTTTGATATATAGATCGCCGCAAATGGTGCCCTCGTCCGGGCTGTAGCCTCGAATCTTATATATATATATATATATATATAAATAAATAAATAAATAAATATATTAAGATACCAAGAATATTGTATACAAAACTGTACCGTAATTCCCTAAATTCCCTAATTTTCACTTAGAATCACATCTGTCTTTATATTTGTTTCTTTTATTAACATTAACTTTGGTTTTCTTTGCAGTTGAAAAGATATTCAACTGAATCCTCTTCTGAACTACGTGTTGGGAGCCGAGTAACCCACTAGCCAAAGTAGGACACTTCCGGTAAAACGCATGTGCTAAATTTGTGAAAAAGCAGTGTCGTACATGGGCAGCCCAAGTAGGGTGCTGGCGGTTTTTGATGAGAATTGAGAATTATGATGACATCATAAAACATAAAACTAAATTTGTTTTAGAAAAAAACGTAACTTTATAATAATGATGGATGGTCTTGACAATTTACTTTTTACAACAATATCATCATTATTATTAGCTTCATTAATAATTATCACCATAACATTAAACTAAGTATCTAATGATTTAAAGAGAGAAACTCCGTAGGGCACATAGCTCGCTAACAGGTTTACTTAGTGCAAAACAATTATTTGTCCAAGAGGTAGTGAAAAGAATCACCTGTCTGTGAAGCGAGACAAAATAAAAAATTATATACTTTAAGGAAATGTTGGAATCGCCTGAAAAGTGCGCTTATTTCACTTCAAAGAAGATTAATATTGGCAAAATTATACTAACTCACGCCACTTGTCCTACTTCGGCTAGTGGGTTACACTATCTATTTTTTACAATAGTATCATCAGTATTATTAGCTCCATTAAAATCATAATAACAAATGTTAAGCTGAGTATCTAATACTTTAAAGAGAGAAACTATGCACACAGTTACTTATTACAGAAATAAATGCGAGTTTAAAAATGAGACAGACACTGCTAAGCCTTCACAACAACAAAAAGTAATTTTTAACATTTAGGAAGAGCAAAGACAATTAGTTTTAATAATACTAATAGTATTGTAATACGTAGGGCACTGATGTACAAGGCTCGCTCGCCCATGTAGGGCTCATAGATCACTAGAACGTTTACTTAGGAGTAAACAATTATTTGCCAAGAGGTAGTGTGATCACTTGTCTGTGAAGGGAGATAAAATAAAAAATGATATACCTTAAACAAATGTTGAAATCGCCTAAAAAGTGGGTTTATTTCACTTCAACAACGTTTTATCGAAGTCAAATTATTGAACGTGAATTATTATTATTATTACATAAACAAGGACAACGGATGGTGCCAGTACGCTTAACAACTCAATTCGCTACCTGTCTCTAGTGTCCTACTTGGGCAGCCCATGTGTGACACGTCGTACTTGGGCTAGCCCATGTACAACGCATCCTATTTAGGCTAGCCCATGTACGCCAATTCTCCTACTTCGGCTAGTGGGTTACTCGGCGCCAAACAGCCTTATTTTCGTAATTTTACTGCTACGGTTGCAGGGCGATATATAGTCTAAAGCCTAATTCGCAGCTTAAAATTAATTTTTTCTCTTCCATTGGCTCTAGGTCCTAATCATAATATTAATTTTAAATACGTAAAGTTTAAATTATTATTTAAAAATAGTCACATGTGTCTCTTCTTTCCCATTATTTTATTATAAACTAACACATTCGTATAATTCAATTTTCATTTGTCTTAAATGCAAAATCTGATAATTTGTAATCACTGATATAATTGCAATCTGATAATTGGTACATGTGCATTAATTAATTATATTAGTAACAATTCAATTCAATTTTATTTCCTTAATAGCAGTTAAAATTCGTCATAATTATTTTTACATTTCATTGCAGCTGAGAAGGAGCAGCGAAAGACCTATTGGTCACGTGGTCAGCTGCCCCTTATTAAAAATACAAGTTTACTCACAGGGTCATGACATTTTTAGGTGTTTGTGTATGTATAAAAGGCAAAAGCAACAAAAATCAACGCAAAGCAGAAATGCAATTCAAAGCATAACAAGGCATAACATCAAGCAAAAAATTAATGAAATCCAATGTAGAGAAAAAAATAACATGAAACAAAAAATGCAACACAAACCTACTCAAAGCAAAAATGCAGTTCCACTCAGAATAAAAGGAAGTTATCACAAGCAATGCAAAATGCAATTTAACTCATAGCAAAAAATTATATCAAACAAAACGAAACTCAAAGCAAAAAATTTTATAAAGCAAAAACAATTCAACTGAAGGTAAAAGAAATTATCACAAGCAAAGCAAAACAGGATTCACTTAGGTCAAAAATTATATCACACAAAAGCAACAAAATCAAACTCAAGAGCAAGAACAAAATTCAGTTTAAAGCAAAACATATATCAAGCAACAGTAACAAAAATGAGCGCAAGGCGAAAACTACAAAAAATCAAACAAGACTAGAACAAAATATATAATTAGACGAGCAGAATTTTTGTGATGCAACATTCGATCGAGAGGCAATCTAACAAATCTGAGAGGGTGGCTGACCTCAATAACTTAAGTTCTTTCACCACCCTTTCATCACTAATCAATAATTATTTTTGCACTTTGTAATATTATTGTATGTTGTTCAGATTTATAAATCACTTAGTTATGTAGCTTGCTATTTTAAAAATGGTGATAAACTAACTTAAATTATGGTTACTGTAATTAATTAATCACGGCATTTAAATAAAGATTTACTACAGACAATTTTAAAACAAAGAACACCAAACTCAAATCAACTCAACAACGTGACTCATATATCCTAGATTACCGTTGTCATGCGCAGGGACATATACCACCACTTCGATTATAAAATAACACAAATTAGTTGAACATTGAGCAACAACAACGCTGACTTGTCGCCTTATGACATATCCAATCGCACACATCTTAGACAAGTTTTTAAACGTTTTGTTTAAACAGCCAAAGGTTTGTGGTATTGCCAAAGAAGTAACTGACCTTCAGTGCTTCAAAAATACTGGCGTAGCAGTGTCTAGTTTTTTTGCTGGATTACTGCTGCGTTTACCTGTCTGAAGGCAAATTTATTTTATTTTAGAATTCTGCCTGCCCAATGTCTACAATAGACGCGACGGGCGTATCATATATATATATAGTGCTTCAATCTTTCTATAATTTTTGAAGTGTATAGTCTTTATGCTGGTCATTTTATGGCCTTTGATTACGTTCCGAGAAAAACTCTGCTTTGCTGTCAAACAGTTAATAGGGAAAGAAGATTTTGATATACCAGGGTACATTAATTTTTGGAGGGAAAAGGAAGAGGTCTATTATTAATGGTAATCAAAGGAGAATTTAGAAATGTTGTGATAAAGCAAAGGTAATGGAAGAGAGAAGATTTGGTGAAACTTTGTGGATAGGTATTAATAATTCAAGAATCAAATTGGGTCTGGGTTTAATATATGGACCACACGAATCTAGAACGAGTAACAAAATTATAGATGAAATGTATTCAAAAATACGTGATGAGATTATTACAACAAAGGGCAAAAATAGCTACTATTAGGAGATTTTAATGCTAAAGTAGGCAAGGAAATTCGTGCAAATAAACCAGAAGTAACATATGCAGGAAGTAAATTAATAAAATTAATGAAAGAAGAAAAGTTATTAGTAGTAAATTATTACGAAAATACAACAAGGTTGGAGGAAAATCAAAAATCCAGAATTGATTATGTAATAATGCGCGGAAATGATATTAATTCAATTTCAAAAATTATAATTGATGAGAACAAAATGTATGGTCGTTATGGAATAACAAAAGAAAGAAAATAAACTCAAAAGTGTGTTTTCAGATCACAATACTATTTGTGGCTTGCAAACCAAGACTGTCGACAAGTCGGCATTGTTAAAACTACGCTATGATGCTTCAAAGTAGAATGCTATGAAGAAGTTCTAAATGTAAGTACTAAGACACTGATAAATCAAGTAGAATACAGGTGAGTTTCGTTTTATATCTCATAAAATATTTATCTGCATGGGATAGATAGAGGGAAAGAATATCTGTAATGGCTCTAGGAGTTAGGGCTGGTCAGCTTGAAGTACAGTCGAAACAGACATGACATTATACAGGTATATAGAACACTGCATGAGATAGATAGAGGGAAAGATTATCTGTAACGGCTCTAGGAGTTAGGGCTGGTCAGCTTGAAGTACAGTCGAAACAGACATGACATTATACAGGTATACAGAACACTGCATGAGATAGATAGAGGGAAAGATTATCTGTAACGGCTCTAGGAGTTAGGGCTGGTCACCTTGAGTACAGTCGAAACAGACATGATATTATACAGGTATATAGAACACTGCATGAGATAGATAGAGGGAAAGATTATCTGTAATGGCTCTAGGAGTTAGGACTGGTCACCTTGAGTACAGTCGAAACAGACATGATATTATACCGGTATATAGAACACTGCAAGGGATAGATGGACTTCCTCGGGACAGACATATAAATATACAGGATGCATAAGAACAAGAGGACATCCATTAAAATTGCTCAAAACGAGACTGTATGGACGGCAGAACAAAATGAATGGCGTATTCTCCCATTGGGCAGCTAACGTGTGGAATAACCTGCCTCTTCGCGTAGTCGACTCCTCCTGTTTAGCTCAATTCAAGGCACACCTGGGTAAGCACTGGCAAAATCACTCAGAAAAATACATTGGTCCTAAGAGGTCTTCTTGGGAGCAGCAAAGCTTAGCTACAGCATGAAGACCTCCACTGGTGGTGTCTTCACAATGTGCTCATAGTGGGATCAGTAGCAAAATGTGCTAAATCCCCATCAGCTATTATAGATTATGGATTCACCCGCTGTGTTTTTCATTCCCATTCCTTCATTTATTTCTGTATTTATTTGCCTACTCGCCTTTGATTATATTTGTTTATTTACTCATCCATCCAGTCATTTATTTAGGCCATAATCATTTGTTGGTAATTTTAATAATTTAGCCATAAATGTAGCAATTTTTTTTGCAGGCCCATAAAACTGCCACGATGTCATCTTCACAGTACGCAATGAAGTGTGCCGTTGTAGTTTATTGCCGTTACCCTCGTGCTGGACACTGCAAGACAAGGCTTATTCCAATCCTTGGGAAAGATGGCGCAGCTAGGCTTCAGCTCTTAATGGTATTGTTGATTGATTACCAACTGCTTAACTAACTGACTCATTATCACCATCAACACAGAAATGGGATAACAAGACCACATTAAATGCATATTTTTTAATTTGACTTTGAGTAAAGCTCTATGTCTCTAATGCAATTATTGTAAATTTATTGTTTGTCATTATTGTTTGCTTGTCTTAGTACATTGTTTATCTTCCCGACGTTATAGCTCAGTGGTAGCGTGCTCGCTTAGCACCCGGGACGTCGCCAGTTTAACTCCCGATCGAGTCTTACCAAAGACTTAAAAATGGTACCGCTGGTACTTCGACCAAACTCACTGGTTTATCAATAGTAACATGTGGGTAATAATAAACAGGCCCATCTCAGAAATGTTATCCTATGTCCTAGACGAGATTACTACTACTATTATTATTATTACTACTACTACTACTAGTACTATTATTATTATTACTACTACTACTACTACTACTACTACTACTACTACTACTACTACTACTACTACTACTACTACTATTATTATTGTTATTATTATTACTACTACTACTACTATTATTATTATTATATTATTATAATCATTATCATTCTTCTTCTTCTTCCCAGCTTTTCCCTCTGCGGGGTCGCCGTTGTGAATGAGTCTTCTCCACGCATTCCTGTTTTTGACCATCTCTTCATTTATGTCTTCAATTCCCACATGATCTTCACCGACTCTTCTTTTCAGGTGTCCATACCATCGCAATCTTGCGAGGCTTCCACTACTTTTACTGTTCCTTTGATATTATTATTTCTAATTTTATCTCTTCTTGTTATTCCCACCATTCATCTCAACATCCTCATCTCCACCACACCCATTTTCTTCTCTTCGGTCTTCTTTAGAGAAGCTGCTTCCAGCCGATAGATTAGAGCGGGTCTGACCACTTCTTTGTGGACTTTACCTTTAAGACTTACTGACTCATTCATAGAAGGTTTTGGCGCAGTTTTTACAGGCGGATGCCCTTCCTGACCCTAACCCTCCCTATTTATCTGGGCTTGGGACCGGCACTGAGTTGGGCTGGCTTGCCCACCCCCCTTCCCCACCCCCCAGTGGCTAGGTTATCATTATTATTATTAAATCGTAAGTTGAAATAATTAGTCAACTAGTCTGTTTGACAGGAAGCAATTAGTCTCATATATTGTAACAGTGACGTACTTCAAAACGTTTAGCATCGTTGAAAATACACTAGTTCTGACAGTTCAAAGTTTATTTATTTTAGAATTCCTAGTGTCAATGATTTTTGTATAGGCTGACATGTTGCTCGATCAGCTACTCGACTGGCAGGATGCCAAGAATGCCGAGCCGCAGTTTCAAATTGAAGTTCACTCTAACGGTGGCAGCAGGAAGGAACTGAATCACTGGTTGGGTAAATCCAGGAGACGGAGTACAGGTTATTGATCACACTTACTAGGCGTGATTGACAGCCCTGAAACAATTACGAAAATTATGATTTTCAAGCACTGTACTGTTGTTTTTTTAACAGATTTCAATATGGTACTTTAAATTGTACAAAAAATTTTGATACAAAGTTATATTGCTTAGCATTACGCTTACCTTAGCTCTTCATGTTTAGAAAGTTAATTGATTATTATACTATAAAGTATATATTTAAGTACTACGTTTGCCGGAAAATCTGCATTTTTTTCTACTTTTATGATGTCAAACACTTTGGATAATGAAATTTCGTTACAAAATTATCAAATTTGTGTTTCACGCCTTTTGTAGGTTTCACTTGGTTTCGTCTTCAAGAAGGGTACGATCTTGATCGCTATTTTCAGACATCGTTTTCCAGGCTCTTTAATCAAGGTTATCAAATCGTTATCATTGTAAGTTTCCCAGTTGAAGATGCTATATACCAGGGGTGTGCAAATTATCTGACTAGCCGGGCCACATTAAACATTCCCACAATTCCTGTGGGCCACGAGCAGTTTGGTCAAGGAGCCAAGTACAGTAGGACCTAATAACGACTTTTTTGCATCCGATTTGTGCACATTATCACTACTGCCCTACTACACTCAAGAAACTATTTTAGAAGTTATTAAAATTTATATTAAAAACCATATATTTCGTCATGTCCGACAGTGACATTAAGTGACAACGGTCTTGTAAGGGTTAATGCCATCCGATCTAGAGGAAAAAACTACTCGCACTATCTTTGCAATACTGGCGCAGACGTCAGCTGGATCGCGCGGGCCGCACTTTCATTACGTTGACAAACCTCTTCGCGGGCCGCACAAGATCTCTCGGTGGGCCGCAAGTGGCCCGCGGGCCGCAGTTTGCACACCCCTGCTATATACTGTACATAACTAGATGATTTACTGTTCGAATAGTGAATTATTTTTGTTTTGAGTTACCATACTTCTTTACCAGATAGGCAGCGACATTCCAGGAATGAATCCTCAACTTATTTTAGAAGCCGCGAACAAGTTGATGTCCGTTGGTCGCACGGTGGTGCTGGGACCAGCCAAGGACGGCGGCTATACGTTGATAGGGTTGAATAGATGTGCTGTATCTCATTTAGGTAAGTTCGTAATCAGAACAAATAAGATCTGATTATTTTCCAAGTTATTTTCCTTTTGTATAGGTTTTACACGTCAAATGTAGACCTGCGTTAACTCAAAGGTAGACTTAGGTAGTTCAATTGTGTTTTCAACAAAATCTTGAGCGTTTTTGGTAAGTCAAATGTGGACACACGTCAAGTCAAATGTGACATTTGTATCTCAAATGTGGTTAGGTGGTAAAGCTTGAGGATGTAAAGTTTAATTTCCTTTAATCTTAAAAATTAGTCAAATCTAACGGATAGGTAAATAAGCTATCAGCTTAATGTCTATTTTTCGACGGTAATGGTAAATAACATTTTTAAATATGATTGCAAACACATACTCGTATACATAGAAACATAAATTATTAAAACCTTTATTTGCTGCGAGGCATTAATACTGGTTAGCTGATCATTCGGTAAATGGAAAATTTAATATCTCATTGTTTCTGTGTTTATACCTGTAACTTATGTTAATTTTGTTTGGATTCCCCTTCCAAAGATCGATTTATTCCCTCTGTTTCTTGGCTTTTTGAACTATGTTCTTATGCATTGTCTTAATTAGTTGTACCTACTAGCATCTATCATATCGTATGGCATAGTACCACCATGTAAAGATGAAAGACCATTATCCTATGAGTGCATGGACAATGGTGAGTCTGTGACTGCAACTTGGCAAAGGCAGTTTTTTTTGCCTTGCTGCTGGTTCTTCAAGAAGTTCAGGAGTTGACAGTCACCATAAGGGAAGGTCAAACAAGAGTTACTTGTAGTCACTTTCCAGACGTAACTTCATTTATAATTTTTTGTGCACCTTAGCCTTCACCTGTTAGCCCTCACTTTGAAGGCTTATTTAAAGCAAAATCGGACCCAATCTTAAACTATAGGTCAAAACAATCTTTTCTTAAAAATATTGAAAAGAAACATACTATTTTTTCAAGAATGACAAGTGAAAGAATTATGACTACACATACACAATTTCATGTTCACGCCACTAGTTCTTCGCTGTTACGTGCATTTCGCCATTTGTTAGTTAGATGGGCACTAGCACCTGCATTTCAAAAATGTGTGGCACAAAAAAACAGCTGCTGTACCTCTCCGTTCCGATGTGTTAGTTTGCGACAAACTACACACGTTTGACAGTTGCTGAGTTAGCACAGCGGTAAATCTGAAATTTAAATTTTTATCTTAAAACTTGCCTAGTTTTAGTACAACACACTGAATATCTTACAGTAGCACTGTACTTCAATTTTCATTTTCGCAAACACGCTCAACTCACTCATGGAATATTTTTGCTGTTGAAAATTATGTCAGTTTGTGATGTCATCAATATTTGGGCTCTCCCGTCATTAATTAAGTTTTTCATCTATTATTTAATTATCAGAAACGCTTTTGTAGTATTAATTGTGTTAAAATGTATACTTTTTATCCGATTGGACAATGCTGTAGTATATGAAAAATCATCCTGTCTTCCTTTAAGCACTTTCTTCTTATCTTAAACAATCCTTGTTGGTTTGTTATCTCGTTGGAGGCGGCACAAATAAATAACGGCCTGTTTTTATGCCTCTTTTCGAAAGTTCTGACTCACAACAGATGCCCGATGGCACGCCGCTACCTGAGGATTAAGATGATTCCAGTTTAAGTCGCCCAGCTCTCCTCTTTGTTCGCAGGAAGCACAGGAAGCGTGGCTAATTTTGCTCTACATAGGATAACGGAAATTAGAGCTATTGATGATGATAGTACAAGCTCCCTGAGACAGGTGCTAAACGTAACATAATGACGCGTCTCTTGCTTTCTTTGTTGTGAAGTCGTAATTTGGTTGTATTTGCAGCGTGTCCACCCGGCACACCTCAACTGACAACAGGTGAAATTAATTGCATATATCCGTAGTAGAACACCTGAATACTGCTGCTTATGTTGCTGCTGTCACCGCCGCCGTTGCTGTCCTGTCTTCCTTTAAGCTGAAATCCATGCATTTTGCATAATATGTAGTAGCAGCTTTGCATAAAGAACGGTCTCGCAAAGATCATGCATATACTACTTGATTTTGTTCTGCACTAAAACTTCTTCTTCTTCCCAGCTTTTCCCTATTCGGGGTCGCCGTTGTAAATGAGTCTTCTCCACGCATTCCTGTTGTTGACCATCTCTTCATTTATGTCTTCCCTTCCCACATGATCTTCTCCGACTCTTCTTTTCAGGTGTCAATACCATCGCAATCTTGCGAGGCTTCCACTACTTTTACTGTTCCTCTGATATTATTATTTCTAATTTTATCTCTTCTTGTTATTCCCACCATCCATCTCAACATCCTCATCTCCACCACACCCATTTTCTTCTCTTCGGTCTTCTTTAGAGAAGCTGCTTCCAGCCCATAGATTAGAGCGGGTCTGACCACTTCTTTGTGGACTTTCCCTTTAAGTCTCACCGACTCATTCATAGAAGTTTTTGGCGCAGTTTTTACAGGCGGATGCCCTTCCTGACCCTAACCCTCCCTATTTATCCGGGCTTGGGACCGGCACTGAGTTGGGCTGGCTTGCCCCCCCCTCCCCAGTGGCTAGGTTTTGTTCTGCATTAAAACACTAATCATTTATTTAAAAATTGTGAACAGAAATCATGATAAACTGTTCTGATTGCATGATGTGGTAAGCATCTTCTTGTTAAAGAACGTATGTAGTTGAAGTGCCAGAGTGTTCAAATCTACAATTTCAGATTCGAATTGAATTAGAACTAAAAAAAACATTCGAATCAAATTCGAACGCCGATGCACACCCCTGCTGAACAGTTTACATTTAATCACTTGAAAGTACCTATGAGTTTTGAATCTAGGTGACTTATTTCATGGTATACATTGGGGAACTGATGTAGTTTACGAGGAACAAGCTCAAATTGGACGGCGGCTGGGTTTTGAAGTACAACCGCTTTCGACGACATTGTCAGACGTCGTACGTATGCATTGCTATTTTCTTCATAAATTTTGTAATTATCGTTAAGCGCGTGTGTATGTTGATTTTTTCGACTACGGCCATATCACGTTGAAAACACCGGTTCTCGTCTGATCACCGAAGTTAAGCAACGTAGAGCCTGGTTAGTACTTGGATGGGTGACCGCCTAGGAATACCAGGTGCTGTAGGCTTGCGGGATGCCCACACTGTATCTCGACACTAGGCGGAGGAGCTGCACAAGCAGCTAACGGCTAGAGGGCAGAGGAGATCAAGTGACCCCACGGCCATGTGTAGAGGAGTAAACATTTCAAATCAGGAGTGGAGCCCCAAAGGTGGACCAGTGCAGCATTCTCACTGACTCCGGCAGCTCCTGCAGCCAACCTGGTGCCAAACGTATCACTCCGCTTTCCTTTGGACTACACCAGGGAGGAAGAGAGGGGGGTTCCTGTTGTCTGGGCAACTCAGGATCCCCATACACCTTGCCCAGGCGTGCACCCTGTAGACGTTCAAGTATCGCACTGCTCAGCCACAGTGGACGCTGCAGCTCCATCAATGTGATCAATAACTGACTCTCTTGGTGCACACTCCATTGTCTTCCGAGACAGAAGCCAACAATGTTGATTTTGTTGTGTTGCAAACAAATGTGTGAGAGTTGCACACGGCTGCACGTGCACACGGGTTACTTTCATTCCTGAATATAGCTGAGCATCACTTTTGATGGCCTTAGTGGGTCAACCTTTCCAATTTCCGTGGCCTGGCAAACTATAAGTTGGTCAGTGCAGTACTCCTTGACCGTTGGCTCGAGTTTAATAGTCAATTAAGCATTTTTTCTTAGAAATGGTAAAAATTTGTTTATTGTAGTGGGGTAACAAGGTGGGTGGATGTGAAAACGATGCACGGAGTAAAGAAGTTTGCTTTCAGGATGTTGCCGAAGACCTTGAAGTTGTCGAAAGAGAGCTCGGCATTTCTGTCCAGAGCATTGTTGCCCCGTCGTGGTCGATCATCGTACCGTGCTTGAACCAAGCGCATCAACTAGAATGCATCGTGTTGAACATACTCCAGGTATAACGTTTGTGTTTTGAATGTTCTAATAACTTTGTCTGCAGTTATTCTGTTTATAAGTTTCAAAGGAAGTGAAGGACAAATGATTAACTTTCAGCAAAACTTTATAATAATAATTATAATAATCTTTTTATTTATCTTGTAACACACGCACAGTTATAGTACAATTAATTTGGAAACAAGAATGTGAAGAAAGGGCAGCGAAAGACCAATTGGTCATCTAGTCAGCTGCCCTTTGGTTAGTGATGAACATTTTTTATAAGCGCTATGCTACAGTGTGTTAGTATTAGTACTGCTTATAATAAAAACTAAATTGTTACGAATGACATTAAATTGATATGCTTATAACGTGTTAGTACAATTCATACACAGTAATAATAAGTGCATAATAAAAAAATCAAACTGAAAATAACTGAAATAAAACTGAACTGAAATAAAAATCTGACAACAGGAACATAATAACAATGGCAAATGAAATAGACTTTTTAACACAAGCATAATTCGTAGACTGCAATAAAATTCGTCACAAAAAGGTGTGATAGGTAATTGGAAATAAGAACTGTATAAAAATGCTCTGTCTGCCCTAACAAATTTTTTTTGGTGATAATTGTTCTAAATCATTTTTGACCCCAAAAATGGATGATATGAGTTGAAAATCTGCTGGTGCTTACACATATAGTGAAATGCAGGCTTTCGTACCGGATTTAAAGGCAAAGGGGCTGGTGCTTCATTTCTGTGACTTTTGTTTTGATGTAGCACGATGGCTGTAGTTTGTTCTGGCTGGCCTGTTTTCATCTTAAGAATTTAGTAGAAACCATAAATAGTAGAAAACCATAACCTTAATAAGTAGTAAGAAAAAACTATTCGCATATACAGTAGGTGCCGTTTTTGAGCCTTATGGTTAATAGAATAAGACACCAAATTGACTCAAGAACACCTTGTATGGGACGGTCCTATTCAAATTTACTTAAAAACAGTCGACAGTTCACTCAAAAGGTGACTCAACATTCACTCAAAAGCTGACTCAACATTCACTCAAGAGCTCTGCATAATTGACTCATTTTCCTTAACGTACTTAAAATACAACACTTGTGTGTTGTCAAAGAGGCTTTCCTACTTTTATGTCATCTTTACTTTGCTTTTGTGTGCACTATAGTATATGTAGAAACAATCATGTTAAGATGGTTGGTGGTTAGCAGTGCTTAGCACAAGTACAGGTGTGAGTCTGTACATTACCACTTTGCTGTACACGTGTGTTGTTGAAGTAACACGAGTGACAGTTCACTTCTTTCGAGGAAATAAAATCTGTTTGTTCAGATCATTTGTACGATGTGCGGTATGTGCGAAACGTGCGGAGATCTGGCGGCTGTGGCAGATCTAGTGATGGCTTGGGATGAGCATTCTTTATCTGAAAACGAATTCGAATCTAATCGAATTTTTTACTTTCGAACTCAGTCAAAACAAATTTCAATATTTCTAACCCGAATCGAATTTCAATTTAGTTCTAAAGATTTTTAAATAAATTTTCGTGTCATTAATAAAAGACATTCTTGCAATAAACATGCATATTGCTAGATTTTCTTCCGCACTAGTGATTTGTCTAAAGTTTGTGCACAGAAATCGCAGCTAATTGTGCTGATTGCGTGATGTTTCAAATGTTTTAGTAATAAAAAATGTGCGTAGCTGAAGTGCTAAATTATTCAAATTGAAAATTTTAAGTTGAAATCGAATTCAAATTAAAAGAAACTCGTTTGAATCGAACTCAAACATTCGATACCCCCAAAAAAACTCGTTTGAATCGAACTCAAACATTCGATCCCCATTATTACTCTAGTGATGGCAGCCAGGAAATGGGTGCACAAACTGTTTTTATTGATTTTTGCTTACGAATGAGTTGGCACGTATGATGCACACTCGGAAACTACTGTAATAATAATAATAACTTCGTTTGGGACGTAGTCCAGAAATAGCACCTTCATTAACTCGCTGCTTATTTCCAATCTGATTCTGATTATTGTTACCCGCATTTTGGTATGACTCAGTCAAGAGTTGAACCCACGAGCACGGTACCATTTAACTATACCCCTGGTCTAGAAGCGTAACCAGTCACATGTGCTGTCGCTTGTATATTCATGATGCTGGTGTGTATTCCAGCCAGTGTATTAATCCTGTAACGAAATTGAACAAAACCGAATTGTGGACTATAGTTCACGCCCTAAGGTGCCGAACTACTGCTGCTGCTGCTGCAGCTGCAGCTGCTGCTACTGCTGCTGCTACTGCTGCTGCTGCTGCTACTGCTACTGCTACTGCTACTACTGCTACTACTACTACTGCTGCTGCTACTGCTGCTGCTACTACTACTACTACTACTACTACTACTACTACTACTACTACTACTACTACTACTACTACTACTACTACTGCTACTACTAACGCTACTACTAACACACTACTACTACACTACTACTACTACTACTACTACTACTACTACTACTACCGCTTTGCTGCTGCTGCTGCGCCACCCACCTACTACTACTGCTACCGCTGCTGCCACTGCTACTGCTGCCACTACTACTACTACTGCTACTGCTGCTGCTACTGCTACTGCTGCTGCTACTGCTACTGCTGCTGCTACTGCTACTACTACTACTACTACTACTACTACTACTACTGCTACTACTACTACTACTACTACTACTACTACTACTACTACTACTACTACTACTACTACTACTACTACTACTACTACTACTACTACTACTACTACTACTACTACTACTACTACTACTACTACTACTACTACTACCACTACTACTACTACTACTACTACTGCTGCTGCTGCTGCTACTACTACTACTACTACTACTACGACTACGACGACGACAATGACTACTACTACCACTACTACTACTACAACGACGACTACTTTCAGAAGCAGTTTCTAGAATCATTCCATTTCTATAGGTAGAGGAGTCGCGCACAACGTTGGTGCATCTCACAGTTCATCTGATTATATCTTATTCCTGCATGCCGACTCCAGACTTTCAACTTATTGATTGAAAGAATTTTTTTGTTTTCACCTTTCAGAATGCAAAATGGCCGCCGTCTGTGTCAGTTGTTTTTTGCGACGGCTACAGCGATGACGGCACCGAGGAGAAAGTGATGCAGCTTCGGGAAAAGTATAAGGACGACGTGGATATTGGCTTCGCGCAAACCGCCGAAGGTGTTGTTATATGCATAGCTTGTGATTACTTAGGATTGTGGCAGTGAGTAACCATACCACATCCCTGAGTAACTATGCCGCTTGCTTGAGTAACTATACCACTTTGCTGAGTAACTATACTGCTTGCTTGATTAACTATACCACTTGCCTGGGTAGCTATACTGCTTGCTTGAGTAACTATACCACTTCCCTGGGTAACTATACCGCTTGCTTGAGTAACTATACCACTTCCCTGGGTAACAATACCGCTTGCTTGAGTAACTATACTGCTAAGCTGAGTAACTATGCTTCTTGCTTGAGTAACTATACTGCTTTGCTGAGTAACTGTACAGCATGCTTGAGTAACTATACAGCTTTGCTAAGTAACTATACAGCTTGCTTGAGTAACTATACCGCTTTGCTAAGTAACTATACCACTTTTATGAGTAACTATACCGCTTCGTTGTGAAACCATAAATTTTGTGTAGCAAACTATTGTAGCCTTTTACTTTTATTTATTCTTTTACCATTTGCATAAACCCAGTAATTCAGGTTTTTAAACTGTAATGCGTTTTAATAACCTTACTACTACTACTGCTGCTGCTACTACTACTACTACGCTACTGCTGCTGCTGCTGCTGCTACTACTACTACTGCTACTGCTGCTGCTGCTGCTACTACTACTACACTACTGCTGCTGCTGCTACTACTACTGCTGCTGCTGCTACTACTACTACTACGCTACTGCTGCTGCTGCTGCTACTACTACTACACTACTGCTGCTGCTGCTGCTGCTACTACTACTACTATACAACTGCTGCTGCTACTACTACTACTACTACTACTACGCTACTGCTGCTGCTGCTGCTACTACTACTACTACTGCTGCTGCTGCTACTACTACTACTGCTGCTGCTGCTACTAGTACTACTACTACACTACTGCTGCTGCTGCTACTACTACTATTACACTACTGCTGCTGCTGCTACTACTACTATTACACTACTGCTGCTGCTGCTACTACTACTATTACACTACTGCTGCTGCTGCTACTACTACTACTACACTACTGCTGCTGCTGCTGCTGCTGCTACTAGTACTACTACACTGCTGCTGCTGCTGCTGCTGCTGCTACTACTACTACTACTACACTACTGCTGTTGCTGCTGCTGCTGCTGCTGCTGCTACTACTACTACTACACTACTGCTGCTACTGCTGCTGCTACAACTACTACTACTACACTACTGCTGCTGCTGCTGCTACTGCTGCTGCTACTACTACACTACTGCTGCTGCTGCTACTGCTGCTGCTGCTGTTGCTGCTGCTACTAGGACTACTACTACTACACTACTACTGCTGCTGCTGCTACTACTACTACTACTACACTACTGCTGTTGCTGCTGCTGCTGCTGCTGCTACTACTACTACTACACTACTGCTGCTGCTGCTGCTACTACTACTACTACACTACTGCTGGCTGCTGCTGCTACTACTACTACTACTACTACTACTACTACTACTACTACGACGACGACGACGACTACTACTACTACTACTACTACTTTCAGAAGCTGTTTCTAGAATTGTTCCATTTCTATAGGTAGAGGAGTCGCGCAGAACGTTGGTGCATCTCACAGCTCATCTGATTACATCTTATTCCTGCATGCCGACTCCAGACTTCCTCGACATTTTGACTCCCACGCGTTGAACTGTCTTTCAGTTCCCGGTAATGTAGCCGGTTGCTTCCGGTTTGCAGCCGACATCCTTCACTTGCCAGAAAAGAGGTAGTTATGACTTTTCTGTGTTTGGGGTAAGGGAAATGACTAAGTGGTTTCACTGTGCAAGTCAGCCAGAAGTTAGCCAAAGTCAGCCAGAAGTTAGCCAACGTCAGCCAGACATTAGCCAAAGTCAGCCAAAAGTTAGCCAAAGTCAGCCAAGAGTTAGCAAACGTCAGAAAAAGTAAGCCAAAAGTTAGCCAAAAGTAAGCGAAAAGTTAGCCAAAGTCAGCCAGAAGTTAGCCAAATTCAGGCAAAAGTTAGCCAAAATCAGATAAAAGTTAGCCAAAGTCAACCAAAGGTAAGCCCAAAGTTAGCCATAGGCAGCCAGAAGTTAGCCAAAGTCAACCAAAGTCAACCAGATACCAGTAGTGATGCTAAGAATACGTTCCAAGGTTTTGCTCACAATGTTATAAGAATAAAATAACGTAATCGCGAGATGTTACGGACGCTTTTGTAAAAGCACCAAAAATTTTGATCATTCCATTAGATTTCTTCAAAGATACAGACAAGTGTAAGTCACTAAACAGCCATTATGTTACGTCCTTACCCGCATTGTTGTAAGTGTAAGTCACTAAACACCCGTTATGTTATCTTTGAGTTGCGTCCTTACCCGCATTGTTGTAAGTGTAAGTCACTAAACACCCGTTATGTTATCTTTGAGTTGCGTCCTTACCCGCATTGTTGTAAGTGTAAGTCACTAAACACCCGTTATGTTATCTTTGTGTTGCGTCCGTACCTGCATTGTTGTAAGTGTAAGTCACTAAACCCCCGTTATGTTATCTTTGTGTTGCGTCCGTACCTGCATTGTTGTAAGTGTAAGTCACTAAACACCCGTTATGTTATCTTTGTGTTGTGTCCGTACCTGCTATTGTTGTAAGTGTAAGTCACTAAACACCCGTTATGTTATCTTTGTGTTGAGTCCGTACCTGCATTGTTGTAAGTGTAAGTCACTAAACCCCCAGGTTAGTGCTAATTTTGTCTGTTAAATGAGTGACGGTAAATAAGTCTTTTCTTTGTCCTTGGTGACTAACCTTTCTTTGTGCAGAGTTTGAATCAGTTTGCTTGCCAATTGTTCCAATCTACATATTCTATTGCATGAAACACAAAATGTAGTTTTGTTTTTTCTGCAACATTTTCTTTTTTTCATTTTTAGGGCTGAAATTTCATGGTGGGCGTCTTTTCAGATGAAACTTATTCAAGTTGGGACCAATCTGAGAGTGTATTGCGGAGGTGTGATTTTTTGTGATTGTTTATTTTAGTTACTTGTGTCTTTATTAACTATTGACTGACTAGAATATTTTTTTGATTACCTGAATAAATTGTGATTGACTTGAATATTTTTTTTGATTACCTGACTGTCATTCCTAGTCAAAAATGTCTTTCTGGTCACCATAAATTAATTGCAACTTTTTCTCTGTCACATTTTTTCCTGTGACTTTATTACCGGTCACCATTGTCACATTACTGCTACGGAGTAAATGTGAACCAAGCTTAACTAATGATAATGAGAAAACTGTAATTTTTACAGAGTTGCCATATGGAGACCAATGTCTTTTCATGAGACGAAATATTTTTGAGAAAGTTGGCAAGTTTCCATGTTTTCCGCTGCTCGAGGATCTTATATTAGTAAGTATATTACACCATGATATTGTGGTTGGTTGGCATCCTTCTGTCTCGGAAGACAATGGAATGTGCGCCAAGAGAGTCAGTTATTGATCACATTGATGGAGCTGCAGCGTCGACTGTGGCTGAGCAGTGCGATCCTTGAACCACTAGAGTGGCCTTTCCAGGGCGCACGCCTGGGCAAGGTGTACGAAGATATTGAGTTGCCCAGACAACAGGAACCCCCTCTCTTCCTCCCTGGTGTAGTCCAAAGGAAAGCAGAGTGATATGTTTGGCACCAGATTGGCTGCAGGAGCTGCCGGAGTCAGTGAGCATGCTGCACTGATAAACTTGGCAAACAGGAGGACACACCCTTCAACGTAAATGTAAACTTGGCAAACAGGAGGACACACCCTTCAACATAAATGTAAACATGCCAAACATGAGGACACACCTTTCAACATAAATGTAAACACACCAAACAGGAGGACACATCTTTCAACATAAATGTAAACATGCCAAACAGGAGGACACACCTTTCAACATAAATGTAAACATGCCAAACAGGAGGACACACCTTTCAACATAAATGTAAACACGCCAAACAGGAGGACACACCTTTCAACATAAATGTAAACATGCCAAACAGGAGGACACACCTTTCAGCATAAATGTAAACATGCCAAACATGAGGACACACCTTTCAACATAAATGTAAACACGCCAAACAGGAGGACACACCTTTCAACATAAATGTAAACATGCCAAACAGGAGGACACACCTTTCAACATAAATGTAAACATGCCAAACAGAGGACACCTTTCATAAATAAACATGCCAACAGAGGACACACCTTTCAACATAAATAAACATCCAAACAGGAGACACACTTTCAAATAAATAAACATAAACAGGAGGACACACCTTTCAACGTAAATGTAAACACGCCAAACAGGAGGACACACCTTTCAACATAAGTAAACACGCCAACAGGAGGACACCTTTCAACATAAATGTAAACATGCCAAACAGGAGGACACACCTTTCAGCATAAAAAACATGCCAAACAGGAGGACACCCTTTCAACATAAATGTCATGCCAACAGAGGACACCTTTCAACATAAATGTAAACATGCCAAACATGAGGACACACCTTTCAACATAATGTAAACACACCAAACAGGAGGACACACCCTTCAACGTAAATGTAAACACACCAAACAGGAGGACACATCTTTCAACATAAATGTAAACACGCCAAACAGGAGGACACACCTTTCAACGTAAATGTAAACTTGGCAAACAGGAGGACACACCTTTCAACATAAATGTAAACACGCCAAACAGGAGGACACACCTTTCAGCATAAATGTAAACACGCCAAACAGGAGGACACATCTTTCAACATAAATGTAAACACACCAAACAGGAGGACACACCTTTCAACGTAAATGTAAACACACCAAACAGGAGGACACACCTTTCAACATAAATGTAAACATGCCAAACAGGAGGACACACCTTTCAACATAAATGTAAACACACCAAACAGGAGGACACACCTTTCAACGTAAATGTAAACACACCAAACAGGAGGACACACCTTTCAACGTAAATGTAAACACGCCAAACAGGAGGACACACCTTTCAACATAAATGTAAACATGCCAAACAGGAGGACACACCTTTCAGCATAAATGTAAACACACCAAACAGGAGGACACACCTTTCAACATAAATGTAAACACGCCAAACAGGAGGACAC